>JAIUCV010002674.1:0-43073 GCA_026724425.1 Erythrophleum ivorense | reverse complement strand
TGCAACTTAACCACGTCAGTTAGAATTAAGCTAAACTCTAGTATAATAATTGGAATCAATAGTATTCATATGAAGGCATGAAAATCAAACGAATATATGTCCACTTAATTAAAAAAAACTAGTAAGATACAAACCTATCTAAAATATATCATCACAACAATTTTAATAAGATACAAACCTATCTAAAATTAAGACATCCAAATGAAAAGACAACTAAAATTAATACATCCACACAAATCCCTTGTTATTTATTTTAACCAAATTATGATTTTGGAAGAAAGTTGCTTCTTTAAAACTCTTGAATATTTGATGTTTTCTCCTTTATTTCCAAATAAACTAATCATTTAAAAAATTATAGCAAGACAGATAACAGGTGGGTGACTTCCTTTTCAAATAATGAGTTATTTTACAATTCAATTAATTCTACATTTCTTTTTTTTTTTCCTTTCATAAGTGAAAGGTTAATGACTCATAAGATGATAAAGCACAACTCACATTCTAGGAGTGTGGTGCGCTATTTCATTTTAGGAATTCCCTTGTGAAAAAAATCTTATAAAAGTTAGAAGGAGAATAGAGAGGGAGGAAACTGGAAAAAGGGGAAATGCAGAACAGATTGAGGGAGAGAGATAGAGGCAGAATGAAACAAAGAACAGAGATTGAGAACTAAAGCTAAGAGAGAGTAGAGACAAAGGCAGAACAAAATAAAGAATAGATTGAGGGAAAGAGACAGAGGTAGAATGAAATAAAGAATAGAGATTAAGAACTAAAGCTAAGAGAGAGTAGAGACAAAGGCAAAACAAAACAAAGAATAGAAAGTATATACATTGATTTTATGCTCAAAAGACTTATATTCAGTGAGATGATGGAGAAAGGAAAAGAAAGAGACAAACCTTAGCTGCCAGAGGAGAGAGTTTGGTTAACAAGAGCTCTAACAACGACCTTTGATGGAGCTTCAAACAGCAGCGGCAACGAGCTTTGAACGAAAGAGAATGGTTTAGGGTTTTTGGCAGAGGGGGATGGCGTGTGTTTTGTACACACTAACTGATCAAATCAGTAGTTCATTGTAGCCAAATTAATAGTTCGTCGAGGCCAATTCTGGAGAGAAAAACAGAAAGCATTTCATCGCGGCCAATTCTTGCATGGAGGAGAGAAAAAACAAAAAGCATTTCGGGAGGAGAGAAAAACAAAAAGCATGTTAGCCGCGGCCAATTCTTGAACAAAGATGTTAGAGAGAACCCGAGGCTGTTTAGCCATGACAAATAAACATGTTAGCCATGGCCAATTCTTGCATGGAGGAGAGAAAAACAGAAAGCATTTTGCCATGGCCAATTCTTAAATAGAAATGCTGGAGAGAACCTAAGGCTGTTTAGTCACGACGAATCATATGTTGGCCGCAGTGAACTACAGTTTACTAAAACACTACGTTTTAAGGCTTGGTAGAACTTAGGGTTTCATATATCCCACATTTTCAACCAAAGGGTAATCCTGCATCTTCTAGGGAGCTTGTGTGCTAGGGTTTGGAGATTAGGGAAGTGGCTAGAGCCAAGGATTGAAGTTTGGAGAGATTTGAAGCTTTTTCCATTGGTTTTACTGATCCTTTCCTTCTTTTTCTCTTGTATTCTGTTTCTTGGTGTTTTGTAAGCATATGACTGATTATGAGTAGCTAGACATTTGTTCTAGGATTATTCCGAGCCCTTGTATGGATTGACATTTAATTCTCCTCCACTTCCATGATTAATGACATATATGTGTTGATTTCACTCCATTCTTAATGCTTCTGGTTGATTGGCCACCAATTAGTTGTTTATTGGTTTGAGTGATGCTTAAGAGAGCTAGCTTGAGTACTGAACTTGAGTTAAATCATGCAAGAACTTGAAATTTATGTATTGAATGGATGTTTTTATTGGTGAGGTAGAGATACACTCACTGACCTTGTATAGTCACATTTGGATTTGAACTTGAAATTGAGATTTTATTGGTTGTGAGAGAGATTAAGCAACTAGTAAAATTAAACACTTGTTCTTAACTTGAGAAAGCTTTTTCAAGTAGTATTTGATCCCTAAACTGGCACATACAGTTGTTGGTCACTTTTTTGAGAAGAGGTTGCTCTTGTGCCATGAAATACAAATGGGAGAAATAATCTTAAGTCCCCTATATACTTGAAGTCAAAAAGATTTCTTAGCCTCTTTTATAAATTAATTTGCAAAGTAATTTTTACATTTTTACACTCAATTTGGATAATCAATCATTCTGCTCAACCTAGTTTAAAGTATAAGTTTAATGATTGACTAAATTCAACTCCAATCCTCGTAAGAACGATAATCTTTTTATACTACTTTGTCACAACCTGTGCACTTACAGTGTAAGCTGATTGGTGAACAGTGTCATACCATATATATTCCATTATCATACTCTTCCATTAGGGGCATTGGGTGTACATTCGCAAGGTAAAAGTATGGAAATAATGCATTTTTATTTACGCAACGTCGGGGTTAATTTTTCATTTCGTGTTATATAGGCCCCGTGAATGTTCCAACATCATTCCCTAGTCATTTACCATTGGAACAAGTCATAATAAACTCAAAATAGCAAGCAATCCATGGATCTTAAGTCAAAAACCTCAAAAATGCCTTCATTCATCACGGATTATACAATGGTAGATTTAAGGAAAACTTTGAAATTTCATAACTAAATGTAGAAAAATCAAAATCTACCATACCATAGCTTTCTGAAAATCTCTAAGTGTTAAATTTACACTAAAAATAAATTCAAGTTATGAACATAGCATTTGCACCCTATTTGACATCGAAAAAAGCACAAAGGTCTGACTAGCTACTAGTACTGATACAGGTTTATGATATGAACTTAAAAAATGTCCAATTAATTCCAAAAAAATTCAATCCATGTAAATAATACTAATATGGAAAGTTACAGATGTTAGCTAGAGGGAAAAAATAGTTTTAGACCAAGCCAAGGGCATTCAGACCCTAAAAATTAATCAAATAATAACGCAAGTTTGACTGGATGCCTAGTACTGGACAGCAACTTCAAAAATTAATATCTCCCTCTCTAGACATCCAAATGAGATGCTTCCGATTGGCGTGAGTCACTGGGAAATCTATTTTTCTATAAAATTTCATAGCAATTGGGCATCGCTTGTCCCATGTTTGACATAAATTCATTTTCGGACTACAACTACAGTATAGTGACTAAATCAAAACATTTTCCTAACTTTAAAAATTCATGAAATATTCTATAGACCTCCAAATAATACCCACTTTAACTTCTCAAAAAGCTCTCAACAAGTTCTAGATGTGTACCAAATTTTAGATCAAGAAGAGCTCATTTGGAGAAAAAGTGGTATAGCCTCCTAATTTGATCAATTTTAATCCAATTAAGGTACCAAATCTGTCCAAATGATTTTATTTAGTGTTTGGCACCTCTTGGACAAGTTTAAAAGCATGAATATGAATTGTAAGAATTGTCCAAGTGGTCCTCAACCTCATGTATTTCATTTTGACCATTCTACATCCAAGATTACACTACCATCTCAAGCCATCAAGAAGTCAAAATCCATATTTTCAATGCTTTCATGCCACGAAGGGTCTATACAAAGTTCATACACTATATTACATTTGTTCATGATCTTACATTACAAAAATAACATATACAAGGTAACTTTGGCATTCAAATACAAAATAAGGTTACATAATTAGCAAACTACAACATGTCAAGTGTCATTACTTACATTCCCTTGGTCTTGAGCCCCACCTAGACATCTTAAAAGAAAAGGGGAAAGCGGAGTGAAATTCATGGAATCTCAATAGCTCACACACCCATTCTCACATACATTCAAGGCATACATACATCAAGAACGCAATTATGCAAGGTGCCTCAAGCATATAACACATAAAACCACATTTTTATGCCACCATTTCATATTAAATTCAAGGAAGAGCTCTAGGGACTTTTGGTTTCGCCTCACCCCATTTTTAGGACTTTTGGATTTGCCTCACTTTTGGCCTAAGGACTTTTGACTTAGCCTCACCTATCCAAGGGACTTTTGGCTTAATCTCACCCATGTCTTAAGACTTTTGGCATCTCTTTACCCATATTAAGGGACTTTTGGCATCACCTCACCCTCGTGAGCCATTTCTACATGCAAAGCCATTCAAGAATATACATTGGTACCAATGTAATCTCAAGATATCAAGTGGCATATTCTCAAGTCATACAAGCATGCACAAGCACCCAATGACATACATACATACAAGAATGCAAAGGGAATGAGGTAGAGAGCTACCTTGAATTGATGCAAGCCTTTCTTGATCCTTTTCCTTCCCTTTTTTGGTTCCACAAACACACTTAGGTGGATTGGAGTTCTCTTGGCCTAAGCATCATAAATAGCACATAATTATACTTTTAAAGCAAGCTAAGACACTACACTTTTTCTTAAAAAACATAAATGATTCCATGGTTCACATAATGGCTCCATTGGTGGCCTATTGAAACAATCCTTGTAATTTAAGTTCTATACTCCATTCTCTTTTCATTTCTAGGCTTCTTGACCCCATTCAAGGTCCTTGAAGCCATCACACAATCATTTACACAATTGGAAAACCAAGTTGCTTCTTAAGACACCATTATGGACACCATTTCTCCATCTTCCATTCCATGGCTCATAAATTTTTTCCAATGGTTCCTCCCATCTTCTAACACCATATAGAGTACCAAACCAAGGCTAGAATAAATTTAAAAAAACTCCCTAGCCTATCCAAGAAGCCTTGGCCGTACCTAGCCCCAAGGAAGAGGTTCTGGGAGTTCTTCATTTTTCCTTGATGGGAGAGCCACTTAGGAGGTTTCTAAGAGTTTTAGGAGCTCAATTAAACACTCACCCATGCAAGGAAATTCAAGAATCAAATCAGTTTTTACATTGTGTTCATGAGTTCTACACTTTCCAAATTTAAAATTCATTAGGTTTCCTTGCAATTTCTTTACATAATCCAAGTTCCCATAGCCTAATTTAATGAATACTCACTGGTTTTAGAACAAAAACTCTCTCCCTCTCACGATGCTATCTTTAGGCATTACACATAATAGAAGAGAAGAAGAAGAAGAAGCAACAAAGGAGGAGAAGCTACCTTGAATTCAAGCTCCTTCCAAGAGTCCTCCTTGCTTTAGCTTCATCTTTGAAACTCAAATTTTTCTCCTCTGGTTCAAGGCCAAAATAGAACCATATTACTCTCCAAAACCATGGGAAAAGAGCTTAAGAGAAGTGGAAAAAGGTTTCAAGAAGAAGAAGCATGAAATTCCTAACATTTTCTCACCTTTTGCCTTGCTTTCTTCCTCCCTTTTTAGCTCTTCTTGTGGGCCCTTCTTAAACGAGTTCTCCCCTAGTCTAAGGTAGATGAGAGTCGGTTAAGGAGAGAAGGGGAGGTTAAATAGAAGAAGGTTCTTAAATTAATTATTCCAAAAATTCCATTTATGTCTCTTGTAATTGGCATTTTCGTTTTAGCTTCGTTTTAGCTCCTTTTTTTAGAATCGTCTTTTGCATTATAAAATTTAGGTTCCCATTTTAATAAAATGCCTTTGGAATCACTCAAAATTGGAGCTAAAACCTTCCTGAACGAATCAATCAAAGTTTGAGTTCACTATCATTGGAAAAAGTACACTGAAGGGGCTTTATTGGTCCCGGGGCTTCCTACGGTTTTTAAGGCCTCTAAGAACCCTGGCAACTCAAAATTTCTATTTAAAAAGCCTTCCTGTGTGTTTTTCCAAAATTACACTTATTTACAAATTTTTTAAATAACTCTAGTCCCGATTTCTAGGTAACTCAAAGTTCAAATCTTCATTTTTTATTATTTAAAAATTTATCCAAATTTTACTTAGCCTTAAATCAAATCACTCATCTCAAGGGACTTGCTTTTCAAACTAACTCATTTTGGTATTTTTACAACATATTGGATGTTATAAACAGGAACCAATCCAACCAAAGACTTTTTATAGAAGTTTAACAATTGGAATTAATGAAAATCAATTGAATATAATTAATATGTTCAGAAAATTAAAAGAAAAGTACTATATATATAAAAATCAACTAACTACCTTAAGAGAGACGATGGAGGCAGATAGGTGGAAATGCCAAACGATATTATTAAATTTTTAAATTAAAATATAAAGTGTATAATCTTTTTAATTAAAACATAAGAGGGCTTTTTGCTGCATTTTATTGTCCTTCAACTGTTAGGTGTTGGCCGTGAGCTTCCAAGAAATAAGAATCATAACTAGAATGCACACCAAGTATCAGAAAGGATCCCATAATTACAAGCCCAATACCAAAATTATTTAACAAAAATGATTAAATAATAAAACAATTATATATATATATTTAAGGTACTCGATACTCTATCTATCTAATATCTATTATTATAGATAATAATTAAACTAATTATATATATAATTCTATTATATATTACAAGCTTTCAAATTATATTTGAAAATTTAACATGAATATTAGATATTTTAGATATTCTTTATCTAATACCCCATATTTTTAACTATAAATTTTTTGTGTATTCCAGTTATTGAGTACTTAGTGTGCAGGTAAAAAAAATATAAAATTTTATTAAATGTTTGATAAATATTTTTAATTTAAATATCCAAAATTTGAGTGGAACATATCCATTAACATCCAACCAAAATATCTCTTATCATAATAAACCAGTGAACAAATTAAATATAAAATAGTTTCTAAGTCTTTGTTTTTAATACAACAAGAGGACGAAACTTGCAATTCTTTATGAGTTTTCATCTCACCCAACAACCAACTACTACATAGGTGGCTAAATTTATTTATTATTATTTCAATCATTTAGTTTTTGAAACTAATTTACTATACAAAGGCATTAAAAAAATAAAAAGTTACACTTATTATGCAAAATATCTGCTTTAGATAGATATTGCCAATACTTTCTTTTTATATATAATATAATTATAGATATAGATATATAAATAATGAACATCAAACTTAAAAATCTTTTTAACGTCATCAAATCCCCAAATGGACCACACATATTCAAATCTCTTGCCAAATCACACCTACCAAGCTTCAATGCCCAAAACTAGGAAATGATTTTTAATAATTAATATTATTAGGATAATGCAAATATTTTTTCACATACAATGGACGACACTACAAGAAAATGAAGGATTTATCACAAAAATTTCTCGCAAAAAATAATCCATGAGAACTTCTCACGAAAATATTCACTAGAATATTCATGGAAGGTAATTTCTTACAAAATTTTCTCATAGAAACAATTCTGTGAGAAAAAAGCATGAGAATAATGAGAGAAATACCGCAAGAAAAATGATGCATAAACCTGGGAAGATTTTCTCATGGTAATTTTTCGTGAGAAAATAAGACAGAAACATATAAATCTATATTTTTTCCGTAAAAAAAGTTCTCACGGAAGAAGTTTGTGAATAAAATACCATTTTCTCAAAAAAAAAATCCGTGAGAAATTCTCATTTTTTCAGTGAGAAAATGGAGTATTTCTCACGGAAAAAATCTGTGAGAATTTCTCACGGATTTTTTTCGTGAGAAATTCTCGCAAAAAAGTTTTTGTGAGAAATTTGAATTTCTCGTGGATTTCTTCCGTGAGTATTTCTCACAAAAATTTTTCATGAGAAATTTGAATTTCTCACGAAAAATTTCTGTGAGAAGCTATGATGTGCCAACTAGACTACCACTTATTTCTCACAATAATTTCCATGAGAAATTATTGCAAGAAAAGACATTTATATCTCATTCTTTTCTTCATTCTGCAGAACAACGTGAAGCCTCCCCCTTCATTCCGCAGAATGACACGAAGCAGCACAGGCGAAGGCAAAGCGACGCTACAGCTTGAGTTTTCCATGGATCGCGGCTGCAATCGTGCGTGAAGACATTGGAGGAAGGTTGAAGTCTGTCTCCCACACCTGAAGGCTGAATGAAGCTACATATTGATGCTTTTTTATTTTATTTGCTTTTTATTTTTGTTAAATCTAAAGAAAATAGCCACTTATATGTATATTTGAGGTGATGATTGTGAATGGTGATGATGAAAATATATTGGATGGGGTTGGAGATGGAAACATATGAATGCAATTTTTTTTTCTGAGAATATAATGTTAGATGATTTAAATTTTAATTATTTTTTATTTTTATTTTTTATTTTAAAAAATAAAGTTAGAATGAGAAAAAACATATGTATATAATTTTATTTTATTTTTGGATGGCATAAAGTTAGATGATTTAAACTTTAATTAATTTTTTAGTTTTATTTTTTATTTTAAAAAATAAGGTAGGAATAAGGAAAAACATACATGTGCAATTTTTTTTTTGATAATATGAAGTTAGATGATTTAAGCTTTAATTAATTTTTTAATTTTATGTTTTATTTTAAAAAATAAGATAAAAAATGCTTCTTAATTTTTATTAGAGAACTTTATTTTATAGGAGTTAAAATATTTTTCATTTTCTATTTTTCCTTTTAAATAAAAATAAATAATCAATTACAATGAACAAAAAATAATATTTAAATTATCTAAATCTATGTATAAGTTATTCAAATATGATATAAGCATACTTTCAATATAAACAGACACCACATGTGAGTCTTCTTTTTGTGTCTCCATTATCTCTATTTTCAAACTAATACCACTGAACTATCTATCTACAATAAACAACAAAATCACTTTGAAATTTCAACTTATATTACACCTATACATATATATATATAGGTGTATATATAATGGTTCGATTTTTTTAGAATTGTAAAGAAAAAATATGTTTTATTCAAATATGAAAACTTTGATATTTTTTTATTAGTAGAAAACATTGTGCATATCAAGATTTACTTTATGTGTATTCTTAGAAAAGAAATTTTGACACAAGAGTTAACTAATTAAGTTATTGAAAATTTATTTCATCACTTTATAATACTTCTACACAAGATGATAATGATAAGAATAATAATAATAATTTAATTGTAAATATTTTTAAAACGTCAATAATATGATTATGCTTAATACAACATTAAGTCTTATTAGCAGACTCATGGCTAGATTGCGTTTCTAATTACTTAAAAAAATAAATTAAATAATGATAAGGTATGTACTTTATTCTAATTTCTAGAGTTATTTGTTATTTTATTTTATATTTTTTCTCTGTTGGTAAAGCTAAAGGATAAGGGGTGCCTTATGAGAAGAAAAACTACTTAGGAAACATTTAATTAAGGCATTTGTTACAAGTTTTTAAGGGGATTAAGTTTAATGGATCTTCCTGAACATCAGCGTTAGATGTATGACAGAACAAAGGGTAATCGTCAAAGGATTACACAAGGGTAATGACCTTTTTATCCTTGCCCAACAAGCTGATCAAGTATACTTTACACCATATCCAAAATCCAACAAAAACGATTGGCTTGTTGTGATTAAAACGAAAGCAAGGAATAAGATTGAAGCCCCTGGTGATGATAATGTAGATGCACCATTTCAGGATGAGAGCAACAGTTCACCTCAATTAGTTGATTTTGACACTAATGAGCAAGAGCTAAGAGATAACATAGGTCAGAGTGAAGAAGTGGATGGTGTAGATGTTGGCTCTTTTATTAAGGAAGCTAGTGAAATTGAAGAAGAAAGCGATGAAGTTTTAGAGGAGGAACTATTAGATACTGACTCATCCAATACTCGAGAAGATCCTCTTAGTGTTCGATAATAACTTGTTGCTATTACTTACCATTTATTTAACTTAAATGACTTATTTTCTAATGCTGATAATGATAATGTTTTTTTTTCATTTTTGCTTCCAGATGTTAGATAAAGGACATAACAGAGTGGAGGATTTGCTGCACCTAAAAAGGGAAAAGGGAAGTTTGTTCGATAGTATGAGCCAATTCACATACCATTAGCTACTACACAATCATCACCTCCGTACTTATTTCCACATGTTAGGACCCTTCCTGGATCAAGATCTGCATCATCTTCTTTTTTGTTTCCACACATTCAAACACCACCTGACTCATTAACTTTCATTGGTTTAGAGATGCCTTCCACACATATTCTGAGTATAGATGTGGCTAGCTCATCTTCTCATCCTATTAGATATGAGCCAGTGATGGATGGCTAGTTATTAAATCTCATAGGGTTAATGAGTAAGAATTCTCTAAATACAACTTTTTTTATTTTGTAGTTGTTCCATTATTTTTACTTTTATTGCATCACTTTATATATTTTGTAGGTTTTATCCACATATTCCATCAGTCACCATATTATCTCAGATCATCCATATTGTCTCAAATCATCCATATGGAAGCTTTCATGAAACAAATTATGGCCCACATGAGTATAGGAACTAAAAGATGTGACACTTCCCATGATAAACCCACCCCTGTCGATGGTGATGATGATGATGGTGACAGCAGTGGTGATGATGAGGATGAGGATGATGAACAATGATTCTAGTATTCTTATTTATGTGACATTATGAAATTATGATTTGGAACTTTGTAATGTTGAATGCATATTTCTCTTAATTTTAATATACTTTCAGATATTTTCAATACAAAATTATTGTGGCCTTATTATTGTTATGGTCTTATTATTGGTTGGCTAAACTTAGATATTATGATTTCTAACTATTTGAATAACTTGTACTTGTTCAAATATAGGTAAATGTATAAAAGCAATGCTTATAGCAAAAATTTTCAATTTTCTCACAGAACTTTTTCATGAGAAACCTAAATATACAAATTTTCTCCACGCTTCTTATGGAAAAATACCCTTAGAAAGACCCCATGGCTACTATTTCTCGAAAAAAATTTTCACGAGAAACATTTCTCACAGATTTTTTTTTGTGAGAAGTTCCACAAGAATTTCTCACAGATTTTTTTCTCTCAAATTTCTTCGTGAGAAAGTACCACACAAAACCACACCTAACTACAACTTTCACACCACTTTTTCTCTTTGATTTTTCTCACAAAAATATGTTGCAAGAAATGTTTCTCACAAAAATTTTTTGTAAGAACTTAAGTTTTCCACGGCTGATTTTTTCACACCACTTACTGTGTGAGAATTTCTGTGAGAATAGCCTTTTTCACACCACTTCTTATAGTGCGAGTTCAATTCCAATATATCCTTGATCCAATTTACTTTTTATTAATGTTTTATTAATTGCTTGTTAGATACATAAAATAAAATAAAAATAACTTAGAAATAATTTTTGAACTACAACATAATCCAGAATATTTTTATTTTGAAAAAATAATAAATAATAAAAATTATTGAATAATAATTATACTAACAAAATAAATATTATTAAATAAAAAGAAGAGAAATCTTTTTGCCTTCCTTATAAGAATGTATTGGTCTTCTTTCTTTTTCCCCTCTTCAATTTGACCAAAAAAAAAAAGAACAAAGAATAAATTAAGAGATCCAAATCCATAAAGGAATTGGGTTGGAATAAATTTCTAATTAAATTATACTTGATATTTTTATTTATTTAAATTTTTTGATATTTTGATATATTAAAACAATGTTTCATTTGATTTGTAATATAATATAAAAGTATGATTTTATTTTCATTGACAATAAAAAATAGTTAAATGATTTTTTAAAATATATATTAGGTAAAAAAATTAACTCTATTTTTTAATAAATTATTTGAAGTATAATTTGGTATTTTATTAACTCTTTGCCAATTAAAAATAGTCGAATAGCCCAATAAGGTTATTGTTCTTGTCGACCAATTTCTCTTTTTCTAACAAGCAAGTCCCACACTCCCAAATGATTTTTTATCAGAGGCATTTGATAGCTTACTATTTGGGATCAACAATCTTAAGGATTCTTTATATATATAATTGTTGGTTTTGCTCCTTTGGTTTGGAATTAGATTAAATTTATTTGTCACTTATTTGTTTTACCCTAAAAAAAATTAAATTCAAAATCTAGCGATGTTAAATTTCACGATTGAACAATAAAAATTTAGCAAATATATAACTTGCTGGAAGAGAAAAGTTAAAGATTTGAAATAGAGTTTTAAAAAACTAATAAAATTATTTATTTTCATATGACATTTATCTAAAATATAGCACATTGATTTTTTTTTTGTTAACCATTTTTTCAATTACAAATTTGAAGTTGTTAGGTATGGTTTGCCATACCTAACAACTTTAAATTATGATAAACCATAGTTAACATCATATTATGATAATTTTCATGTTAAGGACAATCATCTTGACAAGTTTTTTTCCTTTGTTAGGAGGGAAAAAAGAAGCTTTCTTATATTCTCATGGGTAGGAAATGAAAAATTATTGTACATGTAATTGGAAACAAATATGAACCAACAAAAATCAAATCCTAATTGAAAATGAAAGAAAATAAAAAAGGATATTAATTATGTTTTTGCATATTGTGTAATTAAAAGAGATTGAGGGGAAAAAAAGAATAGGTGTAAAAATAAAGTAAATTGGATACATACTCTTTTATATTACTCTTTCTTTCTAACTACATAACTATAGAATATGTATTAGATTTTAAATCATGCCCTCCATTTTGATTTTGCACCTGTTGGTATTTAGTCTTTGCTTCTTTCAAGAGAATTTGAGAGATTTAAAATTTAAATGAGAGAAAGAATTAGTTTTCAGAAAAGGAAAAACCTTGACACGATCACTTAAGAAAGTGCCAACAGAAATAGAGAAATAACACAAAGAATGTATGAATTTAATTGAGAGTTTACACTATGACAAAGAGGAGGAACTAATTAAGAGTACCGAGAGGTGAGAGACATGACGTGATTAAAGGACAATGGCTGAACGGAGTCATTTTTAATATTTGTAAAATTCTAAAAAATAGACATGTCATAATTTTTTTATATTATTTATCTTTTGAATTTTGTGAGTGAAATATTTATTTCACTTTTATTTATTTTGTATATTTTTAATACAATCATTCCTTATACACAGTTGTTTAAATTATGATTTTAAATTTGCAAAATTTCTTACTATTTTTTGTTAATTGAATATATTTTATATTTATATTGATTTATGACTTAAAATAAATAAATTATACATTTTTTAATTTTTGAACATGAATGAAGGCCTTTTATACTCATGGAATAATTAAGCACATTAGTATTAATCATATTTTACTATTTTGATATTGAAATTATTAAATTATTAATTTAAATTATAATATATATATACACAATTAATAATATTTAACTAATTTACAACGGTTTCATACATACATATATATTTAAATCATTATATCATATAAATCATTAAAAAATAATATTTAAATAATCTACGACGGATTTAGCGAAAGAAAAGTTTATGACAGAAATTTCGTCACTAAATTAGTGACGGAATCTTCAGTCACAAAATTCCATTGCAAAACTGAAATTGACTATCACGCTTATTAGTGACAGAACTTTCCATTGCTGAACTCTGTCACTAACTTGATTTGTGACGGATTAGTGACGAAAATTTTTTATCACTAATTCCGTCGCTAATTTTTATGACAAAATTAGTAACAGATTTGCAATGAACTTGCGACGGAACAAAATTTCGTCGCTAGATTCCGTGGCAAATTTGTTGTTTTTTTGTAGTGAATTATCCTAGCGATAGATTCTCATAGGAGTGATACTTTATTTATTACTTTATTACTGTTGCGATACATATACTTGCGTGTATGCTTTCAAAAAAAAAAACAACAGTATGGCATCTCATAATTTATATCACATAATAGAATTGCTAGATTGCCCTTGTAGTTAATCATTTCATGAACAACTTTTATTGAATAATTTGGAATTTTAATTTCTATAAAATTTTCTGATGAAAGATAATGGATAATAAGATAGTTAGTGCATAGTAATCTTCCTTCATATCATAAGCAATCCCTGTAAGGTGTCTGTTTGTATTCAACATCTTGCAATATATGAAGTCTTGTTGAGCAGGACATCTTTGTGGGGTACTCTAGCGTTCTTGCTTCAAATGAAGCATGTTGAAGCAAATTTTGTTCATTGGATATATGTTCATAAAGCATTACAACAACATAGTCATCTAGCAATTTGTTATATCAAAACCCAAATAGAGATTGTCCTGATGCAATACAAATAAATCAATTATTCATCTTAGATTAATATATCAATAAAAAAATAGAGACCTAAAAAAATAATAACTAACATGTTACTAAATTCTTTGCAATGTCATTTACATCAAAAAACTCCTTAATTATAGGATTAAAAACATTGATATAATATGATAGCCCTTGAAATGAACATCTAATACAGATTAAACCATTGATGGTTCTAACAAAATTAAAGAAGTTTTCATAGGGTGTGATAAATGGGACGTTGTTATAAGACACGAGCATGTTCCTGATATATCTAGCGTATGAATCCCCGAACAAATTTTATTCCACTCAAATACAAACTAAGTCATTATGATCCTATATGGAATGAAATTCTCTTAAAGGATTTGTTGTTTTCTGAAGAACCTCTTCAAAATTTGGGTACAAATTCTTTGAAACAGTGTACAGCCTCATACAGTATCCACAATCCATAGAAGAAACTATTTCACACATCATATCTCTAGAAGAATAGTTTCACTTTCGAATAATGTATCCATAATTGAAAAAAGATGTCAGAATATTTTAACAGGAGAAACATTAATCATTAATGGAGAAATATAATGAAAAAGGTAAATGAAATCAATATATATATATATATATCTGTGTGTGTGAAAATGAGATTCATGCTAAATGGTTCTTGAATATAAATATAAATATATATATATATATATATATAATAGAATGGGCAACTTGATTACTTGAAGAAACAAATTCTATTTATATAACACTTCACTTGTTGAATTTGGACTGAGTGCTTTCGTAAAATGCAATGAATTTAATTGACATCGATTTATGAAGCAAAATAAGAACAATTGGAATCCAATTGGTTAGCGTGGTGATTAATGAATTAAATTAAATGCATTTAAAAATCTTGGAAATATAATAATACAATTGTGATTATAAATATCACCATGAATCAATTTATTTAAATAAATTAATGTTTATCAATATCATGATGGCAATGCAGGTAGTGTTTTTTTCCAAGGAATACTTATGTATTGGGTTATTTCGGGTCTTTGCCATCAAGAGTCGATTTGATTTCTGAACCCTCGTTTAGTTAATCGAAGGGAACAGGTTTCAAGGACACTTCTTCCTTCACAAAGAACATAATTTCATACTGTCTTTTCCTAAGTAGCATACCTTTTGCGGTAACATAATTTCTACCCTCACAAGGACACCTCCCAACTACCTTATTGGTCTTTTCGGAGTACCATAATTTCGTTCCTATTTAATGTGTTTCTTCCCTCCAAAGAATGAAAAAATCTTTCTACACTTTACAACCATATCGAGGAATTTTGGGAATAGTCAAAAAATGGTTGAAGAACAGTCGGGATCTTCCAAGGATAACTTCACCCTTATCTTTTAGTGTGAAAGATTTTTGTTATTCGATATGTAAATTGTTGCCTCAAACAGTTTTATTCAACCATCTGAAACTTCCTACTTACGTACAGGGGAAGAAAAGATGGACTTTTCGGGGTAGAATTAATGGTATTCTTTGTTATATTGATTCTTTTTTTTTTTATTGGGCATACTGTCTTATTATAGGCAACTTTTCGACTGAGCAAATAGTGGACGTACCTAAGGAGTTAGATATTTCGGACCCGGTGCGTCTTCGATTGTTAAATCTATTCTTTTATATATATATATATATATATGCACTACCCCAAAAAAAAAAACGAAGCTTTGCCACGGTTTCATGTCACAACCACTGCAAAAAATGGATATATTGACGTTTTTGCCAACCACTGCATTTTAGTTGAGTTTGTTGACCAAACTGCTGCTATTTGTAAAGCTGCTATTCCTTTGCAACCGCTGCTAAAACAATTAAATAACCTCCCTCTATAAGATCATATTTGCAAAAACGAAAAAGAAACCCATTTCTCAGCTATAGCGCCACAAAGGAGCAGCCCCATTACTCAACTGATCTAGCCATTGTTGGTCCTCGTTGCTGCCATCCTACCAACTAGATCCCTCTGCCACCGCCGTCCGGCCACCTTCCACTGCCATTACCACCATCAGATCCGCTTTTCTCTTCCATTTTCAACCATTTTTGAGGTACTTATTGGTGATTTATAGCTCAAAGATTGTTGAAATGCTTGATTATTATTCTTTTGTGTTCTTGACTATTTAAAAATTTTGTTGGGAGAATTTTTTTATTTACATATTTATATTAATTTAGGAGGTTTTATTTTAAATGTTCTCGTGATGGTTTGAATAGGAAGTTATTTTTAGGGAGATTAAAGGAAATAAAATTTGTGGAATAATATATGGTAATTTTTATTTTTATTTTTATTTTATATAAATAGTATTTTTAAATTGAAAAACCAAAATTTATAGAAGGAAAAAGGAGTATAATTGAAAAAGGATGGCAATAGAATAACTCAATATAATTTTATTTGGAATTTGTTGCTTTCTTTCTTACTCTAAGTCGTATCCATTTTTAAGCACATACGTAGTTGAGATTAACAAATGTTATTATTGTAAATTCAGTAGTACAAGAAAATTCCAGTTTATCATGCGACACATGCAATCTGCTCTCATGATAAATTGGTAATGAAGTTTTATTTTTCATGGAAACAAGTCAAGAGTATCTACTCTTTCTCTTTTGACTTCATTCAATACATCTGTAAATATGTGTCATGAATAAGAATGTTAAGTAGAGCACTGGCAATTAAAATTCAATGGTAAGAGGTGTGGGTACTGATGGTGCAAAAGAAACTGAAAATGGAGTAGTGGCAAAAATATATACATAGTTAACTACTTGATTCAAAAATATTTCAATGTATTAAAATCCTCTTAAGTCAATCTTGAAACCTTTTGGTTTTAGATTCGAAAGTGGCAGTTATTCTACACCTGGCTTTGGTATTTTGCTAGTCTTTCTTTGGTGTTTTTGTTGCCATTCCAGATCTAGAAGCAGGCATTGCCATTGAATTGAAAGCATCCTAGTTGTTTGCATATTATAGAACTGGTGATAATTTCCTAAAATATGTTTGGTTTCCATTTTTTAGTTCTACCTGGTTTTGATTTTGATTTGCTATACTTCTCAGTTACTGATTTTGGGGGCCAGGGCATAACCTGATGAGACTTTTCTGGTTTTATGTAATTCCACTCCCTTCTTTCTTTGCCTTTGTTTGCTTCAATGATCTTATGTTTTGCTCACCACCGTAGCTTTATATTAATTTTTTCTTCAGTTGCATTTTTGTATAGTTGAGCAACACTATCAACATGTAGGGAGTATCCGACTATGCAGTGTGATAGAACTAACAAATCTTTGTTCTTTTCTTATTCATCCCTCTAACATTTTTATTTCTTGTTTGTAGGTATTCCAAGAAGTGGTAGAATTGACAAATCTAGAAAACCAGCTAGCCTTATTGTTTCCCTTGCATTATCTGGCCTCAAATGAGTGGATTGAGGATAAGGTTTTCATTCATTTTCGAGCCTCAAATGAGTAACTTACTAATTTTTCATTTAAAACAAAGAATGAAAACCTTCTTTGCAAGTGATTACTGAAAAAGTATTCTTTCGATTAATTTTTTTGCTTTTAATTTCTCATTTAATACTTGTTTTGATATGTTGAATTAATCATACAATTTCTCTTAATCACTGCAAACGGCGCTTGTTGGCTTCTGTATTTAATGTCATTCCTTTTTGTTTCAGGTCCTAGAGAGAAAGGCACAACGTGGAAAGTGGGTTGAATCTCATGTGGAAGCAATTAATACTGTAAGTTTTCCTTTTATATAATTCAAATTTTTTAATTGTTTTGTCAGAAGATGCTTCTATATATTCATCTAAGAATAATATAATATAAAGTAATCTAATGGTATGTATATTTAAGAGGCATTGTATTTTCTATTTGATAGTAGCCTTGACTATATAAACGTGCTTTATATGTCTCTTGGAACTCATTACCTTGTGTTTAGTTCCTCTCTAACTCTGACCAATAAAAGAAATTTTAGTCAAGCTCATTACACCTTTTTTTCCTTTTCTTTTTATAAAATAATATGTACAATTATTTCAAGGACAGTGAAGGAGAGAATAAGGATAATTTTTTTAAATGGTTTTGATTTCAAATAGAATTGTTTGATGTCATATAATGAAGGTTCTGCTTTGGAAATTTATTAACTTTGTTAGTGAAGATACTTAATTACTTTTTGTTTTTGAAGAACTTAATTCGCAATCTTATTTGTGGTTTGATTAAAAAAAAAATTTATCATTTGAACGTGGGGTATAGACAGAGGTATTATCAAAGGTTCAAACCTTTTAATATACAAAATGAAAAAAAAAAAGTTTTACTTTTATTTTTGATAAATAAGAAATTTTGGGGACTGATAATGCGTTACATAGTTTGATTATCATTCTTATCACTTTTTTTTCTTGATTTTGATTAATCAAGATATTTACAAATAAAATATGTTGCATACGAGAAAGGAAGAAGATGAAATAGAAATTGAGCTTCCAAAGATGTAGAGCATGTGGCACATAGCAAAATGGATGGTCCATCATCAAATACACCAACCTAGGTACTTCTTTGTTCGTTCATTCAATTTTTTTCCCTATAATTCTTCCTGAAAAATATCAAAAATATAAAATATGCGCAAACCTATAATGTAAATAGATGAATCATTATTTTCTCCAAGTATGTATAAGCTCTACCAAACATTAATAATATAGATACCGAAAAGATCTTTTATAGTATGGCAATATCATAATGTTTTATCATGATATTAATAAAAAGGAGTTCAATATTAGAGCACATTATTGTCTTCTATAAATCTTAAGATTCATTTATTATTATTATTATTATTATTATTATTATTATTATTATTATTATTATTATTCCATTCTTTTAGATTCACTGGTCTTCGTTTTAGGAATTTTTATATGTTTAGATAGCTAATCAATAGAGTAGATATCAAACAAGTGTGATATATCATTTTTTATCATATTCCAATCAAGAATAAGATTATTAGTAGATTTATGACTTATAAGATATTTTTTTAAATAAATTATAATTGTAAGATTTATCTATTGACTTGTAGGACTTACTCATTAAATTGTAGGATTTTTTATTTTTGATGACATTATAATTGTATTTACAAAATTTAATATTTAATCTTAATGAAATTTAATTTTACATCTAATTATAATTTAAATTTTATATTTGTGATTATTGTATATAAGTAATTTTTAGCTATATTTATATTTAGGTTTAAATATAAGAAACTTCAAAAAAAATATTTTAAAAAAAATTGCTGCTGTTATAACCACTGCTAAAATTGTGTCATTTATTGCATTGCAATAGACTTTTGTGATGGTTATTCTTGCAATTATAAACAACCGTCGCAATGTGACACACTATAGACCTTTCTGCAGTGAATGTTGCAACCATTACTAAAGTTTTAGTAGCAGTTGCAACAACCATTCCAATGTTCCAATACTTTGTAATGAGATATATGTATATATATATATATATATACATATTCCTTATTGAAATATTCTTAAGCAAGTTGTTCTTTCTTGCCCTCCGTATTATGTAATTTTCTATTTTAAACAGATGGTCCTAGCAAATGCATTGTATATAACCAAATAATGAATGACCATTACATTAATGTTGTCTTTCGAGATTTAGTGCATTATCATCTTATTTGAATCAGAAAATATTACATGCTTGCTTGAGGTTGGTCTCGTGTTGCCATTACCAATCCAATTGGATATATTTGATAGAGAGTGGGTTTGTCTGGATGGTAGTGTTTATTGGGTTATAAATTCAAGTTAGCAAAAATTTCACTGTTCAGATGCCTTCTTTGTTACAATATAAATGATGGATCTTGTAACATAATTTACCTACCAAAAGATCTTCTGAGCATGGACAATATGGTAGTTAATTACAAAGGAAATCTAGGAATGCTTCGTTATTTAATTAACCATGACTGTGATCATGAAAGAACAAAATAAGAGGATAACTTATACATAGGAAAGGGTGGTAAACTAACTACTCTCTCAAGGAATGGTTATTGAAATGAGAAATATAACGGAATAATTTCAAGATGAAAGAATCCCGTAAAAGGGAAACTTATGGATAGGAAACGGTGTGCATACAACTGTATGACTAAAAATGCATGACTCTTGTGCAAAAGAAATTTACTCTCGAGGTAATTAAATCATTTAGCGAATCTCTTGAAAAGTTAAAATCGCATAATTACAGGCATTAAATAAGTTAATAGGAACTGTGATACATAAATAATAGAAGATAATAAGGAAAACTGTTATAATTCATCACTATTTAGTTACCCGGTATATTGGTTAGTAAAAGATAGAATATTTAAAATGGGATAATTAGAGGCATTAAATAAATTAATGAAAATTGTGTCAGATAAATAAAAGATAATGGAGAAGCTCGAATAGACCTCGAGGTTAATTAAAATGAAGCTCGATTTATTATTTGAGTTCATTTTAATTTAGAATTATGTAATTTTTGTTTGTTTATCAAGAATGAATAGTTACGGTAATGGGAAAATATGTTTTAAAAAAACTTAATTCATTAAATCCTTTGTCACTTAACATTAAATATATTTCAAAAAAATTAGGTGAACGTTCAATTATTTCTAACACAAAACTGGTAGTGAAGCACTTGACTCTAAACAAAACGTAAGGATACTCATGTAATGGTGAAAACCATATAATACTACAATGATATAAAGGACTAGTGGCAACAGTATTACAAAACATCATAAGGATACTCATATAATGGTGAAAACCATATAATACTACAACAATAAAAATGACTAATGACAACAGTCTTACAAAACGTCGGCATACAGTACCATATCCAAAAGCTTAATGACTAAAACAAAACAACCAAAATAAACCACTACAAGTACTACTCCTCAATCTTGATAGTTTTCTTGGAGTTTGTGGACATCTGCATAGTTAAGCTTTCAATATCATCAAGCTCAGTGCAGTTATGCTTCATAGGAATTAATCCATCAGAAGTATTTCCTACTTCAGATTCAACATGAAAGAAGCACATATCCTGATCAACATAAATACAAAAAGAATAGAGTTTTAGGTGGAAAAAGAAATATATACATAAATTGTCTTGCAAGAAAACAATAATTAGTTATCTTATATCACTTGCAGTAATGCTTTGGGAGATGAAGTGATGGGAGAAATTTTCAAAACCATTATTTGAACAAAATGGCTGTACCAAATCTTCAGCATCAGACATACGCAAGACCAAGTAAATATTGCTATAACCCTCGATATTTATGTCCATGATATGAACTTTGAAAAAAAATTTCTTTCCAAGCAACTCGTCCAAACGTTCGGGAGTTTGATTAATATCACTTAATTTCTATATTAATAAATTTAAAATTTTGATTAATGAATCTAAAGAAAAAATCATAGTTTTAAATTGCGATTACAGTTGTAATTATATCGCAATTACGGGCATTGTAAATAATATAAAAAAAATTACGAATGTTACGGTCGATTGATGAGGATGCAATCCATTCTACAATAGTAATATTGTACCTGTACATATGATGCGAATCGCAATTTAAAATAATAAAAAAAATAACAATATTATATAAATGTAAGATAAAAAAATGGAGAATCATTCTATCGCGTAAATGGAATCCATAAATTTGGTTGTAGTACATTGATGGAATTTAACAGCTTCATGATCAAACACAACGAAAATGGCACTGCCTATTTTGTCAATTACCCTCATCTCAATTCTAAACCTATATTAAAAATGAATAATAATGTAACTTTGACAGTTAGTTAAATAATTAGAAAAATTGATATAACAGTTAGTTAAATAGTTAGGAATGACGAATTTTACAATTCCATTGCATTTTTCCCAATAAAATCCAGAACCATCATGCACAACTTTCCTGCGACATCTTTTACAAGTGCTGTAAAAACACCCTCGGTCTGTATCAATGCCGATAACCATAGCAAGCTTAACACAAATATAAACCTATAAATGAAACAGAGTTAAAATATTTGGGATTGCATAGAGCAACAATTACATTCTAATAAAATAGATATACAACATGACAAGCTTTAATCTCATCAACAATTTTCCTTTTGGATTTGCAACAATTCTTCAATAGTGGAGACACTTGATTAGCTAAAAAGTTGGCTAGGTTGTTGTGACAATGCATCCTCGTTGATCTTAAATCTTCTTAGACAAATGCCGGGTCAACAAAAAATTAAACATAAAAAATACCAAGGACAAAACATGTAAATAGTATATACAAAGAAAAAAAATCTCGCCGGGACAGAAAATCAGTTGCTTATGATATTCTCGGGTTCATAAGAACTCTAGATGCATACATAGAATTGAATATCACTCTATTACCAAAAGTTTATTTTATTTTACACCACTGCACAATGATCACAATAGGGCCCTCAGAAATATTTGTCAACACATCGTCAACAAAAAATCTCCAAAACGAACAAGAAATTATATTTGAACTGCATACACCAACAAAGCAAAGAATGGCTGTCAAAATAATATGTCTTTGATGAAGCAATTGTTGTTCAATACATTAAAAAAGACTTTTTGTATACTCGGGATCTTCTAACTCTATCTCTATCCTTCTTTGATTGACTCCGTCCTTGTAGATTTCATGTAATTTGCCAACAATAGATAACTTCCCAATAACGTCTATATAATCAAATATTTGACATTTAAGACTTCATCAAACTGTAACATATTAAAATAGCTAACTTAGATATATACGTCTATTTTAAGGAGACAAATTATCAATTAAATAGTTTTCATCAGCCTGCTTAGATATTATATCAACAAACGGAGTGAACGTAAAACCATACAAAGGAATTGCAGCATCATCCTCGTAAAGCTGGACATTAGTGAAGTACTAGAAGTTTATCTTGAATGGGTGCCTAGTGGTTCTACTGATCTACTATTTTGACCAACACTGAACTGACTAAAGACATACAATTTGTCCTCCAAGATGATGTTTCTAAATTTGAAAACAAAAGATCTCTTGACATATCCATTAATCTTACAAAGCTACAACAAAAAGAAAAATAATTTTTTGTAGGAGATAGATAACATTTACGAATAAAAACCACATTAAGAAACATATACCGCTACGTCTTGAAGGACCATTTCAATGCTGTTATATCTCTTCAGGATCTTTGTAGCCTGGCATAGTCCACAAACGAATGATCCTTGCCTTGATCCTCCAATTCTCTCTTAGCATGTTATGTCATTTATTGAATCAAAATTTGAAGCATTCTTATGTAGGTAACCCAGTAAGGACAACATATCCAGAAAATAAAAGATGATATACAATTAGACATAAAATAAACTAACAAGAATAAAAACAAATAAAAGGAGAACTTATTGTAATGAAGATCAAAGCTTTTAGATTTTCAAAAATGCACAGCGGAAAAACCGTAAGGAAGGCCACTGAAATAGAGAAAACATCGGGTATTAAGAATTATACCGAGCAAAGAAGAGATAATCACAATAGAGTCTGTTCCCAATATTGATAATAAATGCACTAAACAAAAAACAAAGCAAGGAATGAAAGAGAGCATAACAGAATTTCAGACCCGTAATAATACATTGCATGTTCCCAATTATGCGACCATGGATAGCCAACCAGAAAGAAGAATAATTTATGTGATATCAGCATTTGATATTTGAAATTAAATGCCCAAAATTAGAGATGATTTTCAATTTTTTCAAATTAAAAAAAAGCTAAAAACATATTAAACAATTTTTTGGTTATTATTCTTCAATATTAAAAATATGAGGTGGAGGGCTATATTTTTTACACATACGATGCAATTTTTTCAGGTGAAATTGTTTAAGTATGGTATATAGATCAATCCAAATTTGAATTTCTTCCTCCTTAAATGGAACCATTTCAATGCAATAAATACGCCACTTGAATTAAATGCTGTCTCATTGAATCTGCATTAATACCCATTGAAGTTGTATTATCCTTACTTTGTACTTCCTCCGGTCCTGTTTATTAGAAGCAAAAAATTGTTTCACTAGTATTAAGAAAAACAGTTAATATTAGTTTAACTCATTAATTAGGTTCAAATTTGATAATTTTTTCCTATTTTACCCATCTTTATTTTGCATGGGAAAACGTTATGCATTGTTAAGTGTATTAGATGTAACAATAAATGAAGGGTAAAAAAAAAATTATTATTTAGTGAAATAAAAAAATATAACATGTTTCTTATATTTTGGAACCAAAAAAATCTCTTTAAATTTTCTTATAAACAAGAGGTCTCAAATATAAGTCACTTATTGAAAAATTATTTTAGTCTAAAATATAAGTCACTTCTTGGAATTGTCTTGATCATTAAATGACTTTTTCTTTAAGTACCCTTAATTAAATAGAGAATCATTAAAACTAATGCAATTTACTAAGAATAAAGATAGGTTCTTTAATTAAGGGCAAATATGAAAAAAAAAATTGCTTTGATACAAATTCAATTAGTTAAACTACCTTTAATCAATTTTCTTAATATCTGTAAGGTAGGTATTGGTGATTTATATTTGAAACCGAAAGGAATATTATGTTTCTCAATATATGCACGTTGGTAAACGAAGATAATTATCCCAACACACTTAAAAAGTGACCAATAGAGGTGTGTATCATGATCCAAAAACCTACTAACCTGTAGCATATTGGAATCTCCTTTTTGCATACAAATCAGACCAATACTAAGGCTACTTTTCCTTTGCGTGTAGAACTCTTCCATTTCAATATCCTTGCACCTGCACTTGCATATATTGGGAAGGAAGCAACATTTATGTCGCTTCTACAATTGACCAATAAAATTGTTAGCCTCTGCTATTTACCAATAAAATTTGTTCTCTTTACCCAGACCAAATTTTGAATTCAAAATTCCATCAACACTATATCTAAAGTCATGGGTAAGGGAATCATGCCCAAAGGGAAACCTTTCCCCAACACGCGGTCTAAGTGCAGTATCCGATTCAAAGCTGTACATCCCTCTCAGCTCTTCAGGGTCAACATCAATCTTGGAAACACGCTCTTAAAGTGACCAAATTTAAACCCCTTTGTTGATTTATAGGCTTTTTGTGGTAGCCATCGCAAAAGAGAAACTTGTGTGCAAACAAACAGAGAAAAGTGGGTGCCTTTCAATTTTTATTTTGATGCGAAACAATATAAGCATAATATTTCGATATTCCTAGACATATGCAGGTAAGTTCTCATGGTTGTGATGTTTGCCCAAGTGAATTTTGGCTTCCTGTGTGTTTCACTGCTAATCTTGTTGTGTTTTGGTGTGTAGCAACACCGTGTGATTGCGAAGTGCTGTGGAATCTGTAGGGATTTGCTACGAAGGTGAATCCTGAGTGCCTGTCTCAGGCTCCCAAGTCCCAACTGGATTGTTTTATTATATTACAGAGCAAAAAATGAAATAGTGGTATTAATTACTGAATGAATTTTTGATTAATTAATGATATGACCAATATAGATTTTGGTCCAACCCAATAGAGAAATTTCAAGCTCTTTTATTTTAATATTGCACAAAAAATATTCGTTAATCAAGAAATAATTTGTTAATTAATATTCATAAATTAATGGCATTAATTTATGTTTTTGCACCTGTTTTATTAAATAATAAAAAATAAAAAAAGTATACCTCGAATGGTCCACTTAGCAAGTGATTAAAAAGTTACCAACTAATTAAAAAAAATTAAGAGCATGATTTAGGAGTACCAACTGATACCATTTTTCAGGATTTAATTTTTAAATAAGTTCATTTTTTCTTATTTTAAAAAATTAAATTACCATAAATTAACTCAGAGGCTTTCCTTAATTGGGCTGAAGTTATTAACAATGAACTACCTCCGGTTTCATATATAAAAGACTTTTTTAGGATTTGATTTGGTTTAAAATATAAGAAATAAATTATTAATGTTTGGTATATTAATTATAGTATTTTAATTATGCCCTATATTAAATAAGTCTTTTAAATTATGAGCAATAATTGTCATTAATTTTAAAGAAAAAGTACATACATTAAATAAAGGTATTTTTGAAAAATTATTTTTATTTGAGACAAAATTAAAAAGATTAATTACTTTTAATAAATTTTTTTAATCCTTGTGAATTAATTATTTATTTTTTACATATAAGATCGGGTAGTATTAAACTTCACCTCCACCCATGTGCATAACTCTAGAAAAGTATTAATTATTTTTTTTTGACTTCTCAAGAGTATTAAATACTCCCTCCGTTCAGAATTATAAGACACTATTTTTTAAATTGGATGTTCAGAAATATAAGACACACTTATATTTTCAAAGTGTAATTAATCAATTTTTTTCAAAAATGACCTTATTAAATAAACAAACCATAAACCCTTCAAACGTTTCAATATTGCCCATGCATTGAATATTACTACTCCCACCTTTTAGTTTCATTAATGTTTTTATATTTATTTTAAATTAAGACACCCTATTAAATAAGGGCAAACTTGGAAAGAATGTGTAATTTTAAAGGCTTTTAACTATCTTTTTAGGGAGTGTAAAGTAGTTAAAAATGTCTTATAATTCTGAACGGAGGGAGTAATTGTATTAATTAATATTCATTAATTAATACCATTTTGTGGAGAATGTGTAGAAATTGCATATAATTAATACTTTTAATTCATTAGTTAATATTAGTTCAAAGTGGCCTTAATCATTTGCAAATCCCATTTTTGTGGAAAATGTGTAGAAACTGCAAAAAATCAATACCATTAATTCGTTAATTAACACCATTTTGTGTAGAATGTATACAAACTGCAAAATAGTATTCTCAATAGCATTAAATGCATTGTCACAATTATTTTTGTTTGGCGCAATTTTTTTTGGTTAGGTATATTTCCTCTCTCTCATCCTTTCAGGCTAGTCTCATCCCCATAAAAGGGTGACTCGGCCCCTGAAAAAGGAAAAAAAAAATTATAGAATATTATATTATTGATATAAAAAGGACCAACTTTTTTATAAGTACTATCTTGATAAAGAATTTTTATAAAAAGAGGATTAAATAGAGGATTTGGATAAAAAGAGAGAGTCTATTTGAGTGGATAAAACTAAATAGAGGATTTGGATAAAAAAACAATTATCAAACTTTCAAATTGACTTATTAAGTTTATTAAATTTATATTAATGTTTATTTTTTTAAAAAAAATGTGTCAAATTGTTTGTAGATTAAGAATTATGGCTAACTTGTATAAATTTATAATTGACTTGGCTAGAATCAATTGACTCAGGGAGTGAGTAAGGTGAGTTTAAAGATTTCCTTTTTATTTGTATTTTTTTTAGGCTTGTAATTGACTTGGGTAGAATCAATTCACTGTATTTGCTTAAGTAAGGTTAGACCTCAAAATTGTGGTGAAATAAATGAAAATGATGGTGGTGAGATAAGCGGAGATGACAATAGAGATTATGATAATCAAAATTTTGAAAATATTTGTTGAATTTTTATTTGTGTTTTTGAAATTTAATTATGTTGAATAACTATTTATATATGAATTTTATTAAAATTTATATATTGAGTATTATAAAATATGAATAAATTTATTTTGAATTAATATAATTTGAATTGCTTTTGAATAAATTTCTTACTTTCTATTGCATTTTAAATATTATGAATAATATAATTATATATGTTAGTAGTTATTTGTTAATAGAGACGAGTTTGCATTATGAAACTGTATTATGAGTCCACTCATTTTCACGAGTTTATCTAAATTCACAAGTTTCACAGTCTTACTCAACACACCTTTTTCTTTTTCTCTTCAATATAATCTCTCGATTATGAGAGAGGATTCTATTCCATAAATAAATATACAAATAAGTATATAAAGATGTCTCCATGCCTTCGAAAATACCTACCACAAGTGTGGTAAAGATCTTCACCGGCAACCATGGAGTTTCCCTCTGTCTCTCTCTGCTTCCTCCTCATTCTTTTTACACGGAGGTACGTCATATTCATCCTAATCCTAAGGACCTCTTCATTAAAATAATTGGCCTAGGAGACAACTATATTACGAAGTTATGGCCTTTTTCCAATATTTAATTAGAGCTATCATCAGCTTGTGAGAGATATGAGAAAAATTACTTAAAAAACCTGTCTTCTTATTTTTGTTCTGATGCTTTGACCAAAAGGAATGTTGATTTTTCATTGTGTCATCTCAAAATATAACTACCAAGGAAAGCGCCATCTATCCTTCAAGGGGCTGGAACTCCTATAATTCCTTCGGCTGGATAATTTCTGAAGAAGAATTCTTACAGAATGCTGATATACTTTCCACGCGTCTCCTTAATCATGGATATGAGGTATAATAAATTATAGTAATTTTTCTTATCCAATTTATAAGAAACAGGTATAAAACAAATTAATTACAGATAAATATATGTGATTGAATAGACATATTAGTTCCCAAAAGATACGTCTTATTTTAATGTCACAAAATTTTAACGTATCATTTCAATCTTTCAAAGACTACCTTTTTATTTTTTATTTTTCCCTCAATTTTGTTCTCACATTAAGACCCATTAGTTAGTAAAGATAGGTGAAATAGCATAATGTGAAACTGAAGTGATTATTAAGTGCTTATCTAGTTCTAAAACATGGCATAAGACGAACAATTCCATACATTGTATTCAATACCCACATCAGCTTCATATTAAACCGTGTCACCCGTCTCTTTTATCGATTTGTTAATAGGATTTATTGTAAGGACAGAGATAAAAAATAATAATAAATTGGAGAATTGAAATGAGATATTAAAATTTTATAAGATCGAAATGAGACAAAGCATATCCTTAAAGTATCAAAACATGATCAATTCCCTCAATATATAGCCACGTCAAAAATAAAACCTACTAAAAATACATGCTTAATAAGTTTATATTTATCGTCATAATTAGTTTTTTAATTTATTTTTTATAAATCGAGTCAATTTAAAAAATTTTCAATGTCAATTGGTTAGATATTTCGACATCATTAATTTCTTCCCTTCCAACCCCTTTTGTAGATTGCTGTGGTGGATGCTTTTGGTATAGGAGTCTTGATAGTGGAAATGATAACATTGATGAATGGGGGAGACTGATCCCTGACCCAACAAGGTGGCCTTCTTCCATTGATGGGAAAGGGTTCCAAGAACTAGCTCATAAAGTTCATAGCTTGGGTTTAAAGTTTGGGATTCATCTTATGGGTGGGATAAGCGCACATGCAGTCGATCAAAACACTCCCATCTTTGATATATTTACGGTATATATATCACTTCTTATTCCTACAAGTTAAAATGAATTTTCTTTTTCTGCATTTTGATGGATTCTCTTCTATTTATAGATTAAATTCACATTTTGGTCCCTAAAAGATATCATTGATTAATTTTTTTCCATGAATTAAAAATGGTGTATAGTTTAGTCCTCAATTTTGAGTATTTAGGTGAACCTAATCTTTTGTTAGTTAATATAAAAGGACCAAGTTGATTCCAAAATCCCAAAAATAAACAAATAAATAAAGACTCAATTATACATTATTTTTCCTAGCTAGGGACAAAATTCAAACTAGTGATGTTTTTTGAATACTAAGTTTAAATGAAATTGTTTTCTTGTTATCCCCCAATAAACGGTATTTAACACCTGAGTTTAATATCTTGGGAAGTATTAGAAGTTAACACTATCACCCTAGAAAATGGGTTTTATTTATAAACTATTCATATTTTTGGTCTTTGACTGATTTGAGTTTAGTCCTTAAAAAAAAAGTGTATATCGGATTCAATTTAGTCCTTCCATTGCCTGGTCAACGGATTAAGTTGACCCCAAATTATGGGAAAAAAAAAAGGACAAGAAAAGAAAAGAAACGGAGGATTCAACTTTACATTTTTTTTTTTTCAAACGGTGAATTTAGACATGTTTATGTGGGTTTACCTCAATCTATGTTTCCAGTTGACCTTTGAGATTTCCCTGTCTTGCAACTTTGTTAGGGAGTTGCTTATCAAGATCAGGAAACTGGTCGAGTGTGGCACGCAGGAGACATAGGAATCAAGTCAAGAGCTTGCAGCTGGATGCCTAGTTTCATGCCTGTCAATACAACATTGGATGCTGGAAGAGCTTCTTGAGATCAATCTACCTGTTGTATGCTTCATGGGGTGTTGATTTTGGTACTTAGACTCTTGAACTATATTACGCTATTAGAAATGGATGAATTTGTATAGTAGGGATGATTATGGGTAAGTCATGAGTAGGATATTACGGTTTTTATTCTCTTACACGGAACGAATTATATTCAGAAAATTTTTAAATTGAATAATTTTTTTTTAAAGTTGAGAAACTATTCCTCTTCTGATTTCTCTCACATACACATTACTTGTTACATTACATTAATGGTGCATCTCTATTGGTATAACATTATTGGTGTAATCTACTGTTATTGTGATGCGTTTCAATTGATGTCATAATGTTTTCTATCAATGCCTAGAGGTTAAAGACATTATTTTCTATAGGCCTTGATGTGCAATTAGATTTTCTTGATTTATTTTGATTCCAGACCTTTAGGTGGAAATATGTTAAACAATATGTAATTGCATTAGCTAAATGTTGATAGAAGCTCTCGTGAGGTCTACTTTTCAAGTGGAAACCACAATTCAAGTGAATGAACTAGACTCTATAATACAGGAAAGTCGTAATAGCTTTGATTAATATGGGTTTGCTATTCTTTTTGCAGTGAAACTTGACTGCGTGTTCGGTGATCACTTGGACTTGGATGAAATATATATTGTAGCAGACGTATAGTAGAATCTTCTCTCGCTTCATTCTTGTATTAATGTCAATGATTTATACCATTCTGTTGGGAAAAAATTCATGTGAAAACTAACCATAAGACATGCCATACCCAGATTTTGAATCAAAAAGTTGAGGAAGCCATAATATTTTCTGTGTCTCCTGGAGTCTCTGCAACACCAGACATGGCTAAGAAAGTCAGTGGAGTAGTTAACATGTATCGCGTAACTGCGAATAACTGGGATCAATTGCAAATCGTGATAAATCACTTTGATGTTGCAAGGTGATTCAATTAGTAACTACGTTTAAGAAAAATTTGTCTTATTGTGTCATAAAATTATTGTAACTTCAACTCATTTAATTCTCTTTCAGGGATTTTGCTTCTTCTGGGTTGAGGGGAGTTGGTGGTTTAAGGGGGAATTCATGGCCTGATTTGGACATGCTGCCATTTGGATGGCTAACCGATCCAGGTTATTAGGCTAAATTATTGAAAAATTTTTAAACAGATTTGGTCCATAACACACGATAGAGTGGGTTGCACTAAAGCTTATGTATGTACATATTGTTGGTTTGGTCCACCCACCTGAGGATTTTTCTAAATTGCTACTTTTTTCTATACATAGTCCTCAATGAATATGATGCAACAATAGAAAATTTGACAGACGTTTAAAATTCCATAACATAGAGTAGATAAATGCCGTAAGCTGTTTGAAATTGAGATTTCTGGGGATATGGATTATTATAAAAATAATAACCTTTTTTCTTTCCTGCTACTTTTCTATGTAGATTCGAATCAAGGCCCACACAGGGATTCTAATCTTACACCGACAGAGCCAAAAACTCAGGTCTTGTTCACAAGCTACACAAATGAATTGTTTGATTTAACTTCATTAGATTATTCTGAGTGAATAATATATTCTACTTTCACAGATCACTTTGTTTAGTATGGCAAAATCTCCTCTCATGTATGGAGGGGACCTGAGGAACCTGGATTTAGCGACATATATTCTTCTCATAGATCCGACCCTCGAAGAGATAAAATTTTACAGCTCAAACAATATGTGTTAGCTCCAAGGTTTTAATTTAATTATTTTGATGATAACAAAATTCTTAAGTTAAAATTTATACAAGCATTAAAGTTAACAATAATTATTTGTTAAAAAAAAACAAAATGCAGTAACAACACATGACATATCTATATATATATATACATCTACATATTATTAAAGTATTTTGACTAGTTGAAGACTTTGAAAAAGTTGTGTTATTTATATATTATATTGGAGGATCACCTTTTTACTTTTGCAGAAGGTAATGAAAAAGCATTGGGCAATGAAAAAGCAAAAGCTCAAGAAACAATAAAGGAACTTGGAGCTATAAAGTAAAAGCAAAAGAAGAAGTTTTGACAAATCTATCCCACACCAATCAGAAAAGCACACCGAAGAAGAAGAAAACAAAAGCCAAAGAGATAAAGAAGCAAAGACCATTATTGGAGATGAAGGGATATGGGAAACCAAAACCGCACAAATTCTTTTGCAAATTTTGATTTATCAAACCAGTGAAATCTGGTGCCATAAAGTAAAAGAAAATATCCATCCCATATACAGTCAGAAAGCTGCATCGAAAAAAAAAGAAAAAGGAAGAGAGATAAAGAGGGAAAGTTGCAGAAGCAAATCAGTGAAAGGAGAAAGAAAGTAGAGCAAACAAACAGAAGATTATTCAGAAATTTTCTCTTAGAGGCTTTAATGAGAAAAAGATAAGAAATTTTCTCTTAGAGGCTTTAATGAGAAAAAGATAAAGATAAAGACAAAGAATGGGAAAGAAGAAAGTTAAAGCATCTTGCCTCAACAGTCTCTGTGTTTTGCTTCAATATTCTGATTTTTAAGTCAATACAGAAGCCGAACAAGAATCACTGCACAAGCTCACCGAAAAGTTGAAAGCTATCTCTATTCTAGGACTATGCTTCTGCCCAGCTATAAAGTCAACTCCTACCCTTTTGTTTATTTATCAAAAATATAAAATCTACCCACTCTCTTTGACTTGCTGACCGAAAGAAGAAATAGTGAAAGAAACTCTGAGCTAATTGATTAAATCTACCCACTCTCCTGGACGTGCTGACCGAAAGAAATATTGGTGAAAGAAACTATGATCTAATTGATTAAAGCGCCGCTGATCTTCTGTTGAAATGCTCAACTACCTCTTGCCTACTCAAGCTCTACTGTATTCCAACGGATATATTTCGTTTGGAGCCACTATATAACAGTAGGATGAAGAACTGAAGAAATAGAGAGAACCGAAAGTAAAGAAAGAAAAGCTAAGTTATATTATTCATTGTTCTCCTCATCTTAAATGTTCTGAGCTTAGTTTCTAGGTAAATCTAGCTTGTGAGAGCTTTTGAAAGTGAGCTTATTGTAATCCTTTATTGATAAGGATTTTAAATATATCCTCATATTATTCTTCTGTAAATCTTTTCTAAGTGTGAGGAAAGTAAATTTTGGGTAAGTTTGTGTGAAACCCAAGTGTAGTAAAAGTTTTAGGTGAACTTGGAAACCTAGGTTCTGTGGGTGTATACTCTGATTTTATAGTGAAAATCCCTTGTTGTGTATCAAGGGGACTGGACGTAAGTCTTGAAGACCGAACCAGGATATATCTGGTGTTTTCCTTCTTTTACTTCGCTTTTTATTTTGTTTCAGTCTCTGTACTAAAACCTTGTCAACAAGGTCCTGTTTTATCTCCTTGATCTTTACTTCTCAATTATCCTTTAGAAGATCCTGTCAACAATATCTTAGTTTGGTTATAAGGTTTCCGCACCAGTACTCTTTATCAAGTTTTTTTATTGAAATCATTTTATATTAATATATAATTGATTTAATTGTCTTTAATTCTATTTTTCTACAAAAGCACCTATTCACCCCCCTCTATGTGCATTCTTCAATATGGAGGCATGTGAACCATCTATCTTGTTTTCTGTTTTAAAAATAACATGTTTATGTTACATCTAGTCAATTTATACAAGATCCTCTTTTGAATTTTATAAAATCTGCACTTGCAACACTAACCACCTGAGGCTTTTGTTTTACTTAATTCGGCTACCACCAGGATTCAAATGATCGGCAATGGGTACTAGAGCTACCTCCAGGGTGGAAGGATCCAAGTTTGAATTCTAGTCAAAGTCAAATTAACCAAAAAAAAAATTCAAGAGAAGTTGATATATTTTACTCTTAAATCTTTGATTGGCATCATATCACATTTGCTTTTGTTGACAGTTTCCTTTTGTCCAAAGGGGGAAGAACTCGAGGAACAAAGAACAGAATCTTGATCAAACACCATCATCTACACCTTCATTATCTCTTACTAGCTGCACTGATCCAAGAGCGAGTGGTTGGTATAGTGAAAGTCATAAGCAAGATCTTGAAAGAATTTGCTATAAAAAGAACACAGGAAACAAGGGTGGTCAAACACCTTTCTGTGTACAAAAGAGAGAACTCGACATGCAAACATTGTAATTATGCTAATTAATCTTTCTCTTATCTATTTGTCCAAATTGTTTATTTATTTTTTGTTTCTGATCATTTGAGCTGGAATTGTTATGTTGATGCTAATACAGAGATAAAGAGAGGATGAACAAGGAGAAGTACCATTTAGTAGATATCAACAGAAAGCAATTCTGCTTGGATGCTTATCCAGCTGGAGGAACGAACAACGCTCGAAAGCTCAAAATTGAAGGTTCTTTTTCTCCTTGCAGATTGGAAGCAAGTCAGGTATGTTTTAGTTTGTATTTCTACCAATTCATATCCTTCTTGGGCAAACTTATATAGTATAGTTAGAAAGAGATAGAATAAGGGTGTAGAGCCAATATTTCAAAAAGTAGTTTCTAATGAAACTCTCAAATTTTTTCTTTCCAACTTCGCAAAAGATGCATTTGCGTATTTCTAGTACTATGCTCTCTATCTACATAAGAAATATCGTATCCCTTATCATTGACACAAGAAACTTCTAATTTTTAAGTATTTGAAACTCTATTTATAGAAATAAAAAATAAAACTTACATATTGTATTTATCCTAAATAATAGAAGATTGTTAGTTTTTTTTTCATATATTTCATACTCAGAGCTTTTTATAAATAAATTGTTAACTAGTACTTCAGAAATTAGAAGATCGCAAAACCAAACACCACCTTAAGCAGTGGCAGAGGTAAGTAGAGTTGAAAGTGGGCACAATGCCCCTCAACATTTTAAAATTTTATGTATATAGTATTGAGTTATAAAATTATACTTTCATACCTTTTAAAATTTTGAACCCAATAGATCCAAACATATATATATATATATATAACTAGATCTCCTATGATTGGATGATGTAATTTTTTTATTAATTGATATTTTAGCTTGAATTTAGTAAACCACATGTATTATGCATATAATTCTTATAAAAAAAATTATTTTTATCATTTTTTCTCTTTTCCTTCTCACGTCTTCTTTTCTGTTTCTTTTTCTATTTTCTCTCTGCCTTTCTGACAATTGTGGCTTTTGGTTGTGAATTTCTTGAGGTAATCTCTCAACACAAGTTAGGATTTTAACATTTTATCTAAACAACATATTATAAAAATATAAACTTTTTTTATAGGATATATATGAAAATGTTTCTGAAACTCAATTTGCCCCTTAGCCTAGGATCCTGCCTCCAGCCTTTTGGTGGATTCTACTTGAAGCTGACCTCTTTACTATTGTTATAACAGATGTGGGAGCTAAAGCGTAATGGAACCCTGATTAATGGTGATTCCAACATGTGTGCAAAAGTGGAATCTGTGCTAGGTGAAAATTTGCAATGATTAATTGACTGCATTTTAATTTCGAGAATGATTCGATAGTTTGTTGAGTTCTTGTTGAATAATTCAATTTTGGCCATTCATGCAGCTGAAGGTTCTACCCCTGGGATTCGATCTTGGATTGCAACTGGAAGAAAAGGTAAGATTCTAATGTAGGTGAATCCTCTACAGCACTATATGAGATTCAATTAGATATAAAAAGATTAAAGAACCTTTAATCTTGGAAGTTTCTCTCTCCAACTTTCAATATTAAAAGTTGATTGACCCTACATCTCTTAATCTATCTCTATCTCTTTTTAAATGTATCGTATACATATGCCCTTAAATTACATAGAATCTGCATTGAATTCTAACTAACAAAAATTGACAATTAAAGAAAAAACACTCTTCTCACTTAGTGGGGACCTAATATTTTGACAAAGTCTTGGCCTAACTTAATCCGTTTAGACCCAAACTTATAATATTTGAACCAATTCAATTAATTTAAAGTTTATTATTAGGCTTATTGGTTCTCACTCTCTATATTTTCTTTTAGTATATTTCATTTTCATTTTGCATTCAACCAATTCAATTTTTCCCCCAATAAATCAGACACGACAAAACTTGTGAGTTGTGAATACTTGGACAAGTCATTCATATGAAAGCGATTCTATACTGACCATAAATTAATTTTTTTTCCAGCATTTTTTTTATAAAATACTATTTATCTATAAAACTGATCAAATTCACCCAATAGGGTTCTTTTCTCGAATTTGAGCAAAATTATATTTATTTGTAAATAAACATAGTCCAAGCTTGAACATCATTCATGAATTGTTAGCTGACCTGTTAGCGATACGCCTAAATCAAGTTGAGCTTATCCCAAACTCAACACTTAAAAGTCTATATTTAGCTAAGGTAGGTTTAACCCAACCAATAAACAAGTATAGCACTTGTATTAATAAATAATAACATAACCAATTCAGGTTTTTTACAATTCAGGGATAAATTTACATAGTACAATTAGAAAGAAATTGATGTAAGATGGGGTTAACATTTTGCAAAGCAACTTTTAACATTGAAAACTCTCGATTTTTTTTTCAACTGCATCCCATACAATATTAAGAAAGATCTATTTACATAAAAACATAACATGCCATAACTCACCATCAATCAATATTCTAATATTCGTCCTCTTGATCTTACTGTTATGTTGTTTACTCAGGGGAAGTCTATGTTGCAATTTTCAATCTAAATGACGGGGATAGGAATATAATGTTGGAGTCATCATACCTAGGAACTCTGCTTCCTAGTAGGAAATTCAACACTTGCGAAGGCAATGATGTGTGGAATGAAAACAACAAAGTAGTAGATGGGGTATTAGTAGCAGAAGTGGTAGCACATGGATGTGTACTGTTTGTCCTCAGCTGTAGCTAACTTTAATTAGCTTCTCGCTATTAAACAAATAAATTTAATAATTTTAAGGGAACATTTGGTATGCAGATAAATTTATTATTCCTGAGAATCACAATAAAAAAAATATTATTCAGATTATTTAATTCATTCAAAATATTTTTATGATCAACTGAGGACACAAGAAAAAGAAGATGAAGAACTCCCGCTTTATATATTTTAAATGATGAGCAAAATTAATCATTCTGATAGAGACTTTGGTATGCTGATAAATGTATTATTTCTGAGAATCACAATTAAAAAAAATTCTATTCAAATTATTTAATTCATTAAAACTACTACTATGAATAGTTGAGGACACTCCCTCCCCCCCCCCCCCCTTCCAAAGAAAACAAAAAGGAAGATGAAGATAAACCTCCAACTCCAGAGAATAAACTTAATCATTTTTAAAAGAGTGTTTGGTATATGGACAATTTTTTAATTTTTAAAAATTACAATTAAAACTACTAATAACATGACATGCTCGTTAATTCATAATTTTTAAAAAAATATAAATTACATCACTCACATTTTCAATAAAAGGTGGGAGTAGTTTATTACTATTTGTTATGAGTGTCTTATAAATCCTAAATTCTTATAAGTCCAAATTGACCCAATCCACATAATCAATGCCTAAGAGTTTACAGTCACATGACTTTGAGCCTCACCAAGCCATATACAATGTATTGAAGCACCAAGTTGTTTTGAATAGTGTAGCTCTGGCAAGTTTCTCTAAATGATATGATTTCACCAATGTCAAGTCGCTCTAAGTAGTATGAGTTAGCTAAAAGAAACATATTAATTTGGTCGAAGTCATAATTTACATACCTTTTTCTTAAGTATAAATAGGACGTTCCATGAGATTATATAAAACATGGTGTGATGATCTTATGATTTTTCATAGCTTATAGAATATTTGTAGTATTTATTACTCCAGTTCTAACATTTTTATTGTAATAAATTCATTCTTAAGTAATACAACTCTTTTTCTCTCTTTAAACCATCTTTTTTTTCTTATTATTATTCCTTATCCTCAACATCTGCCATGCCAGGTAGGGGCCTAACCTTTTTGGATACAATGTCTGCAACAAAATCCGGATTTAGATTTTCAAAGTAGAATAAGAAAGATTAAAATGATGTCTCATCACAAACAAGACGACATGACCTCGAAATTAATAAGCTTGCGCCACCCCACCTACAAAAAAAATTTATTCAATGTTTTTAAAATTAAATTAATCATTAAATAGAGATATTAATTTATAGTTTAATAGTAAAATTGTGATTAAATTATAATTAAATTAGTAATAATTAAGTGTATATATATAATATTATATATTAAAATTTTAATTTAACAAATAAATACTACTAAATTTTAAATATTTAATTACTAATTTCATATGTCTTAAAATGTTTGAAAAGTAATTTTTTAATTAAAAAATAAAAATTACTCATAATTAAAATTTAAGAGCATTTAATTTTAAATTTTCAGGGTTTCCAAATTATATTAATATTCAATTTATTATTAAAAAGATAAAAAAATAAAGGACTTAGAAATTATAAATTAAAAAAATAATTTATCAAATAAAAAATTAAAAATTAAAAATAAAATTATTAATAGCATATATATTAATTTAAAAAAATTTTATGTATTATATTATGATATATATATATATTTATTATATCATTTCATTAAAATGTTTTCATATATTAAAAAATGTGTAACATTATTGAAAGATATTTGTGGCTCAAATGGCAAAAGAGTATGGCATTTGGTAGAGGGTCGTGTATTTGAGTGCTGATTTCTATTTTTGCAAAATAATTTTTCAAACAATATGATTTTAGAGGCTAACTAGATCAGATTAGAAATCGATTCTTGGTCCAATTAATCAAACTAACAAGACCGATCTGATTTTGAAAACTTGCGGTATTCAAAGGCAGATATCGATTTCCAAAATTGTTGCTGGTTTACTCTGACTGCTATACCGTCCTATCGAACAATTTCCTCTTTAGTTTATGGTCACATGTACTTTATCCAAGGAATTGGAAAGGATGTTCTGACATACTCCTCCTTTCTGGCTTTGACTTGTGGTTAATGTCTTTTGGACAATGGCGCTTTTATGCAAATAAGATGTGTAAAAGTTAATTTGTTATAGTAAGATATTATATATTTAAAAAAGAATATAAAAAATAAAAATATGTATAAAATTTACTTTTTATTAATTTTTTTATTTTAATCTCTTTTTAAACATATACATTATGGTCATGTTTGGTACACAAAAATTTTAATAATAAAAAAGGAAAAGATAAAAAAAAGATAAATAAAATGTAATGAAAAATCTTATATTTGATATACATGGAAAAGGAAAGAAATTTTATTTATATTTGAATGTTTGGTTAGATGAAATAGGAATAGAATGAAAATTAATAAAAGTAAAAAGACTAAAATATCCTTCCAAAATAATTTTTTTCGGTCTTATATCCATAACATTATATATATGTATATTATTTTGTGTAATAAATCTTTCAATAAAATTCTTAAAAAAAATATTTTTATATATAACTACATTTTTATAGTAAAATAATTTTAATTTAATTTATACTTCAATAAAAATTTACTTTTTAAAAAACTTTCAAAAAATACATTCTTTACATTAATTAAATTTTACTTTTTAAAAAATTATTTTATAAATTATTATTTTAATACTATAAATATAATTATTTATTTTGAATTTTTATAAATATCATTTTAATATATATTAATTATTTTAAATATAATATATATAAATATAATAAATATTTTTTAATTATATTTACATATTATATATTATATATAATTATATATTATAATATTATATATTTTTTATGTATAAATATTATATATTAAAAAATATTATTTATATATATATATATATATATATATGCGTGTCTGTACGCACACATAGTGTTGCTGTACATATATGTATATATATACATTGAGATGATGCATTACCACATTACCACATTGGCATTACCACATTAGATTGAATGGCAGTTGATATATTATTATTACTATTTGGTCACATGCTATTGATTGAATTTTAGTTGGTGGTTTGTTTTTAATTTTTAATATCTATATTATTAAGTCTAATATTAAAATATATGTTATTATTTTTAAAATATATTTATTATTAATTAGTTTTATAATAAAATTTTAAATATTTATTATTATTATTTTTAAATGTAATGTTATTTATTTTTAGTCTATATAATAAATAAATAAATAAAAATAATAATTTTATATATTATAATATTATTTAAATTTTAATATATATTAATTTATTAATATATTTAAATATATATAATAAAATATAAATAATATATATATAATGCATGGCGTGAATTGGTTCCCATTGACTAATTGGTTGGACAAAAATTTAAATATTAAATCCATAATTGATTTTGTTTTTTTAATTTATAAAATTTATTATATTTAATATTAAATATATTTAAAATAATAAATTATTTTTAAGTAAAATTGAATAAGTATATCATTAATCAATCAATTAATTAATTACTTAAAATAATAGAAATTTTTAACTAAATTAATAATTTTTTATTTTTGACTGAAATTCAGCCAGAAAATATTGTTTAACTACATATTTCTTCGACTATAATGCAATTGAAATTTTCAAAAACTACTCCGATTACATTGTAGTCAAAAATTGTTCGACCAAACTACACTTGAAACACTTTCGATTGCACTACAAAGCATTGCAATATGAAATTCTGACTGTAATATAATTAGAATTTTTTTAGAATTATTTGAATTAATTTTTTTAATTTTTAGTGTATGTTTTCTTTTAATATGAAAAAAAGATGTTGACCTTATTTAAGAATAATTTTTTTATTATTTGAACATTTTTTAAAATTGGTTTCCACTATTTTTATTTTATTATTTGACTAAATTTTTTTAAAAAAATTGATATGTTGTTTTTATAAATTTGTTTTCTTTTTGAAAATTTATTATTCTTATTTTTTAAGTAATTTCTTTTAAGAAATTTACTTTTTATATTTCATTAGCCTTTCATTTTTTTATAAGACTAATTATTTTTTAATAATAAATAAATTTTGTGTGATAATAACCTTACTATCCATGTTGAAATGTGGAATATTATTTATTTTTATTTCATATAATAAATAATAAAATATAAATAAATATAATATATATAATTTTTTATATAATATAATATAAATATTATATATATATAACAATAATTAATAGTAATACAAGGATAAAAATATCCAAATGAATTTGTTTGAAAAATGCCGCGCTTGAAAGTAAAAAAAGTGCATAATATACAACTTTCCGTTTCTCTTTTCAAATCCTACAACCAAACATTTTTATTGTAGATTCTTTTTTACTTTTCATTTTTTTCCATCGAACCAAACGGGCTTATATATTTTCTAACTAAATGCAAAAGATCTACGTCTATAAAAGTCAAATCTTGATGCTTCTTGATCACATGAGCGCGACCACATCAGTCCAACGAATAGGAAGATTTGGGGAGTTTGTTTCCAGTATTTGCCATAAAGCCATTTGAACCAATATATTATTGTAAAGAACATTGTATTTCAGCCCAATAGATATTCATACTTCGTACGATTTCGGACCGGATAAAACAAGTTAGGCCCAATGGAATTTGTATAGAAATTTGCTTGGCCCATATTGGCATAAATTATATTTTTGTCCAATTTTGATTTTCCAAATAATTTTTTCAAATGATTTCTATTAAAATAATGTTGCATGTTTGATATAATTAAAACACATTCAAGCCTTTAATTCATTGTAATTTGATTAAAAAAATGTAAGTATACTATTGCAAATATTTTTTCCATTGTAATTTGGATTGAATTTTGATTAAAAGGGTTCGATTTTTGGAGAGGTGAAAAATTTTTGAAATGTGGATCACTTCCATTCATGTGTTTGATAATAAAAACTTACTTTACATATATTTTGAGAAAATTTAATATTGAGAGAAGTCGATAATTCAAGAGGTCCACTGCTCCATAGTATTGCCCATTTTGATTTTACATTAGTGTTTACAACATTAAATAATATCTTCATATTTGTCTTTGATTTATTTCTATTATCTCTTGATGCACGTTGATATCGATGTTAAATTTTGAATTTTATATATTTGGTATATGAGAGTAAACAGGGAACAATATTTGGAATTGTTTATTGTTATTTGGGATATTTTTTGAACAAATTTCTCTATTACTTAAAATTATTGAATTAATTTTATTATTTTATAATTAAAAATAAAAATATCATATTCTAAACTAAACCCAAATGTATTTATTTCTTGATTAATTAAAATCTTTCTTCAGTTGGTAAATATTAAAAATAAAATTCACGTGAATAGCATGAGCATAAGGCAACAGTGAAAAAATTATAATTTAAAACTGAAAATATTTACATTAAAATATTTTAAATTTTAAAAAATTGTAAGACCTTAAGATTTTTTAAAATAATTTTAAATTTTAAATCCTCAGCTATAATTTTTTCAAAAAAAAAAAAAGGCTTGTCAACGAAGTTTGCTCCAGAGTGGATGAAGCTAGATTGGTTTCAATTTGAATTTTCAATTTTCCAGCCAACAGATTTGTGTACATGTTGTGGAAAATGGATAATCCTGTAGAGAAATTGTCAAAGGAACTCATCTCATGTGGAATCCTAATATCTGGACGCCAGTATTCTTTCTTGCATTAAGGCCCCGTTGGGTGAGAGGGGGGGAAAAGGAAGAGGATGTGAGAAAATTTGGTAAAATATTAATTTTATTTTTATAATT
>JAIUCV010002673.1:0-43086 GCA_026724425.1 Erythrophleum ivorense | reverse complement strand
GCCTCTGCTGTCTCAAACGTCCCTAGCCACACCCTTCTCTTTCTGTAACACACGCGCGCGCATACAGATATCAGAATTCAGAATCTAACAGTAGGAAATGATGTTAGCTAATGTGCATAATGGCATTGACTAGGAATGTAAGAGAATCATAAAATTAAAAAGAAGTGGTGATTACAGCAAAGGGTGGCGAATTTCTGACACCCAAGAGCCCCACTGGCGCTGCCTCACTCCTCTGAACTTCTTTGATTGTACCATGCTGACGCGTGGAGATAAGAGAGAGAGAGAGAGAGAGAGAGAGAGGAGATGGAGGGATATTAATAGTGGGTTGAGAGTACAATATCAAGAAGGAGCAAGTCATTTGAGCCTGTGAGGTGTTGTGAATTTATATTGATTGTCGGTGGATGGGTCGGAAAGTGGCATTAGAACAGTACAAATTGCAATAAAGTTTCACCTGCCCAAGTTTGATAATTCCATAGCTTCTTAACAACTCAATTAAATGACCTTCTCTTCTTCCCCACAACAATAATAATATGTGCATAATGTCTCTCTTGAATTTGCATCCTCCAGAGTATGTGAAAACTGGCAAGAGGTTACTTTTCCTCGTTGGATTAGGAATCCCACTAATCGCTCCCGTGATAAGTTGAAATCGATGCTCTTGTCTCTTTTGCACAGAACTTAATATGTGGTTTTCAATTTTGAGTTGAATGAATGCATCTTTTTTATTCCAAATTCTCAAGCCTTTTATTCTTTGAAATAACTCTGTAAAGATACATTCTCTAATTAATTTATTTTGATTAATATGATGCATATTATTTCTAGTTCATCGAATTTTGATCCCATGAATTAAGAAAACAAAATACTTTTATGGATAAAATATCAGATACCACATTTTTTAGATCAAGGTGTGAGGATATAACTTAGGACACTTTCCCCTAATCATTTCAGGAATCAACTATCAAAGTTCTATGGACACAATAACTTCTCATTGACTTAGTCATTTGATTTTTGGCCAGAAGTACAATGGCTTAGTGAGGGTGAGGTGTAGGGCAAGTCGACGGTTGTTGTGGATTGACAATATATTTGTACAACCACAGCTACATGTTCCTTCGTCATTGGAGCTTTTGGTTCCATCATTTATTGGTGGGGCAAATGTTGAGCCTTTTTATTAGGCCACCATTTGTTTGTGCAAAAATAAACATGAAATTTTTTTAATAATTTTTCTGTCGACTGATATATAGTGATTTACCTTCTTAATTGTTTTAGCAGGGATTGATCATTCAAATGCACAATTTGTTTATAAAATTAGCCATGAATTAAAAAAATTTGAATCCTCAATGAAACCTCATACGATTATTCATTTATTTTTATGTTTTTTTGGGATGACAGACCTTTTGTTGAGAGCGAAAACCATTGAAAATTAAGATTAAGAAAGCGTAATTTGATTATAGAGCACCAAATTGTTAAGATAAATTAATTTTTTTATATACGAATTACAAATAAATAATCAAATTAATATAAATAAATATATAAATATCAAATATACTTCTGAGTAAAATTCATATGTAATAATTTATACATTTTTAAAATAATTAATTTAATATATAGCATAACATCATGCAAATTACTCAAAATCATTACTACGAAGTATAAACCGTCTCAACTATTTTGTTTGGAAAGAAAAGAATGAGAAACAAAATCTGAGTCCGATAGTAAAAACGCAAAAAGAGACATAAATTAGCTAATAGAACACAATCATCAAATCCGACCCACACCTTTTTAAAAGAAAAAGAGACATACTCTAAAACAACTCAATGTGACATTAGATTAACCGTAGATTCTGGCATGCCTCTTTACAAAAAATATATATATATATATATATATATTATTTTTATTTTGTTGCCATTGTGTAAGTCACTATATTCACTTCTCGAAGAATCCATAGACATAAATAGTGGCGTAATCAAAACTTTATATCATGGGCATCTGCCTTCTCTGTACATCTTAGGAATATGCACATATTATCTACATTTTTTTAGATAAATTTTAAATTATCTAGATTTAATTTGTATAATTTAAATTTTAAAATTTTTTATTTTGTTTTTAATATAAGTTATTATTTTTTTAAAACTTGCAGTTAAAAAATTGTTTTTATTTTATGTTTACTTCTTTCAAATAAAAAAAAATTTCAAAAAAAAATTGGACCATTCAAATTAGAAGTGCACCAAATGGTCATGCATATTGTGGGGGCGAAATTGTGATGATCCCTTTTTATAAATATGCTTTTTGAATTTTATTTCAATCATGATATGATGAAATTTTAATTTGTTTTTTTTTTTAATTTAAAGGAAAATATTCTAAATTAATCTCATATTATTGTTGCTAAAAAATAAATTTATAAGGTCTAAATGAAAATTATTGCTTTGAGGTCATTTTTTTTAGAGATTTCATATCTTATTTTAAAAAATTATATTTTATAGTATATTGACTAAAGATAATGCTAAAAGTTGAAATTATTAATTTATTTCTTTGCTTCGATATTAGCCATGAAAAATAAAATTGAAGCACAACCAATATACATAATATTCAAGATTAATGTGACACGGTTGAATTTTCAAATTTCAAATTGAATATATATGAGTATCACACTTTTAAAGTTCATATCCAAAGAAAAAGAAAAGAAGATAGGGTGAAAGAAAATAAGAGAAGAAAAAGAATAAATAACAACAACAACAACAACAATAAATTTTTTTATTTTTTATTTAATTATACATGTAATACATATGTAAGTTTAGTGAGTTGAAGTTAAAATGTCAAATAAAAAAAATTACTTAATATATGTGTAGACAATTTAAATTTTTAAGAAATATGAGGCTATAACATTAAACCTCAATATCACATACATATAATTTTTGGAAAATTGAGCTAAATGAGGTTCCATTGCAGTGCATCTTCTTTTAAAATTAAAATAATTTATTTGATTCTTATATTTTAGTCACCTAAAAAAAATATCAAGTCCAATGTAAAATAAAAGTAACGTGAAAAATAAAGTTAAAGTACTTAAAGGATTAAAAGTTATAATATTTTTAATTTTGTCTATGTATAGTATCTTTTTATTGTTTGTATCTAATTCTATAGATGATGTGTCAATTTTTATCATAAAAGAAAAAGAGATGTGCGAAGAGAAAAGTAATTATTTGTTTTTGTAAGTAAGTAAAGATATTTTAAAAAAAAAAATTAATAATAAAGTCTTTTTTGGTAAAAATTATATATGTAATAGATATATAGGCTTATTGGATTCTAATTAAAATGTCAAATAATTTTTTTAAAAATTATATAATCAAATTGTGTATATATTTAGTTCTAGTGCATCCAAAATTTTAAAGAATGTGAAGCTTATAATATCAAAACTTAATATTATACATAATTTTTGAAAAATTGAAAGGGGGATGTATAGGTAGCTCGGCTGATGGATGTGATAACCTCTCTAAATTCATACATTTTCAACGCATTTTCCTTAAGCTGGAAACGTCTTTCGGTGTATTTTTGTATATAAAGTATACTCAAAATAGGAAAATGTACATTTTTTGATACCTAAACTTAACTGACTCAATTTTAGTTAAATTATGCAAACTTTAACCTTAATTAGGAATATTTTGGTATATTTATAATTTCATACTTTTTACAGATATGATTGGGCTTCAAAGCTAATTGCTGAAAATTAAAGGTTGAAATTTTGCAATATTTGCCGCGGCCAATTCAGATGTTAGTTGTGGCCAATTGTTGCATGGAGGAGGGAGTAAACAGGGAGCTTTTCACCGCGACCAATTTGTTGATTAGAGAAGCTAGTGCGCACCCGAGAGCATTTCGCTGCGGCGAAGAATATGTTAGCCGTGGTGAACCCATGGTTTACTGAAACACTGCGTTTTGAGGCCTGACTGACTCTAGGGCTTCATATATCCACATTTTCGTCCAAGAGAGGGATCCTCCGACTTCTGGGTAGCTTGGGGAGCTGGTGTGCTAGGGTTTAGAGTGTGGAAAAGTGGTTAGAGCCAAGGATTGAAGTTTCAAGGAGACTTAAAAGCCATTTCCATCGGTATTTTTCTGATCTTCTCCTTTCTCCTTCTCCTTCTCTTGTATTCTGCTATGGATTCGAATTCTTGGTGTTTTGTAAACTTGTGGTTGATTATGAGTAGCTAGTCACTTGTTCTAGGATTATTTTGAACCCTTGTATGGATTAACATTTGATTCTCCTCCACCTCCATCAATTAATGACATATATGTGCTGATTTTACTTCATTTTTAATGCTTTTGGTTGATTGGCCACCAATTAGTCACTTGTTTGCTTGAGTGATGCTTGAGAGAGCTAGCTTGAGTATTGAATTTGAGTAAAATCATGCAAGAACTTGAAATTTAGGTATTGAATGGATGATTTTGTTGGTGAGGTAGAAATACACTCATTAACCTTGTGTAGTCAAACTTGGGTCTGAGCTTGATATTTGGATTTATTTGGTTGTGAGAGAGTTTGAGCAACTAAAAGAATTAAATACTTGTTTTTAACTTGAGAAAGTTTTTTTCAAGTAGTATTTAATTCCCAAACTAGTACATATAGTTGTTGGTCATTTTTGGTGAAAGGAGATTATTCTTGTGCTATGAAATACAAGGGGGAGAGATAATCCTAGATCCCTTATAAGCTCGAAGTCTAACAGGATCTCTTAACTCCCTTTATAAATTCATTTGCAAAGTTATTTTTACACTCAACTTCACTATACAATTGTTCTGCTCAACCTAATTTTAGGCATAAATTTAATGATTAATCAAATTCAACTCCAATCCTCGTGGGAACGATAATCTTTTTATACTACTTTGTTACAGCCCGTGCACTTGCAGTGTAAGCCATTTTGCGAACAAGTTTTTGGCGCCATTGTCGGGGATTGAAAGTTAAGATTTCTCTGATTTATCATTAAATTAGTGTTAGGAAATTACGATTGAGTTTGTATCTAAAATAGTAGATAGTTTTTATTCATTAATTTGTATTTTTATTTTTTTCGTAAGTAGTTGATATCTACTTGGAGTGTTTTCTTTATAGGTACCTTTCTCGAATCTCGCGCATGCAAGGGTTGCATCCAGACGGTCTTGAAATGCTTTTAGATATAGAAGATATCTTTGAAAAAGGCAACCCAGAGCCCGAAGTGACTCCACAACCTGCTATGGCTGACATGGACGAAAATGATCTTTATACATTGGATGACTTTCTCAATCGAGAGGCACAGAGTTATCACTCTAGTATTCAGATGCCGGATATTCAAGCTAAAAACTTTGAGGTTAAACAAGTTATGCTTCAAATGTTACAGATGAATGGGTTGTTTGGGGGTAATTATAATGAGGATCCCAATGTATACCTTAGCAAATTTATTGAAGTATGTGAGTCCTTTAAACAAAATAGAGTATCCAAGGATGCATTGAGACTGAGGTTGTTTCCTATGACTTTGAAAGATAAAGCTAAGGCATGGCTAAACTCTCTTCTAGGACAATCTATTAGCACATGGGAAGACTTAGTGGCCAGATTCAAGGCAAGGTTTATTCCTCGAGGGCGGAGAGCAACCATGAGAGGGGAAATCTTGAATTTTGAGCAACAACCTGAAAAGCTATTTCATGAAGCATGGGAGAGGTTTAAGGAGTTGTGTAAGACATACCCAAACCATGAACAAAAAAAAGTATGTACTCATGGAAGCATTTCAGAACGATCTTGATGAAGATGCAAAAAGAATGCTGGATAATGCCTCTAGTGGAAGAATTGGGAAGATAAAGGTAAATGAACTTTATAATTTGTATGATGATATGGCTTCCAACATCATGCAATACGCATTCGATAGAAAATCATCTCAAAGAAGATGACAATCTTCTAGTCTATCCAATGATATTGCAGCGCAGCTTGAAACTATGAATAGAAGGATTGACAGCTTAGAGCTTCAAATGAAGAAACCCAACCCCATGGGAATTCATGCTGTACAGCCATCATCTACTGTTTGTGATCACTGTGGAGAGGGACACTCGTCTGAACAATGTCATTACACATTGGAGTCTGTGAATTACATGAGCAATGCTCAACATTGTCAACAGAACAATCTGTATTCTCAAACATATAATTTGGGGTGGAGAAATCACCCAAACTTTTCATGGAGTCAAGGTCTAAAATTGAATCAAGCTTCTTCATCAGGTGCAAGGCCAGCTCAATCTCCCGGATTTCAAATGCCATCGAGACAAATCCCCATTAAAGAAGAAGAGTTTAAGATGGAGAAAATGTTAGCTCAGATTCTAGCTAATTAAGAAACTCAGAGGATTGAAACAAATGCCACTTTCTCTTTGCATGGCACAACTATTAAGAACTTAGAAGTGCAAGTGGGGCAATTAGCCTCCTAAATGAATGCTATGTCAAGAGGAAATCTCCCTAGTGATACCATTCCTAATCCTAAAAGGGAGGGTAAGGATGAGTGTAAAGCCATCTCCTTGAGAAGCGATAAAGTTTTGCCAAATGCTTCTAAACCTAAGATGACATCCCTTAAGGCGAAAGCTGAAGGGGCCTCTTCTTCTAAAGAGGATGATGCAAAGGAACCAAGAGTGAATGACAAGGAGCATGAGAATAGGGAAGGAAAGAAGAGTGAAGGGAAGAAAATACAACCAGGCATTCAAATTCCACTGTTACTCTTCCCTAGACGATTCAAGAAGCAAACTGAAGATACTCACTACAAGAAGTTCTTAGATACATTTAAGAAGCTACATATCAATATCCCACTTCTGGAAGCTTTGGAACATATGCCTAAATATACAAAATTTATGAAAGATGCACTATTCAGGAAAAGAAGATTTCAAGAACATGAAGTCATGGCATTAACAAAAAGTAGCTCAGATTTTATTAAAGAATTGCTGCAAAATAAAGGTGATATGAGAAGTTTCACCATTCCATGTCACATTGGAACAACTTTTACGGTTAAAGCATTATGTGATTTGGGAGCAAGCATTAATTTGATGGCCTTATCCATTTTCAAGAAGCTCCAGTTGGATGAAGTAAGGCCGATCACAGTTACTTTACAACTTGTCGATAGAAGTTTGACGTATCCTCGGGGAATCATTGAGGATGTCTTGGTGAAAGTTGATAAATTCATACTTCTAGTGGATTTTATTGTTCTTGATTGTGAAGTTGATCGAGAGATTCCTATCATTCTCAGAAGACCCTTCTTAGCTACAGGTAAAGCTCTCATTGATATGGAGAAAGGAGACATCACTATGAAAGTTGGTGAAGAGTAAGTGACATTCAATATGTTCAAAACTCTCAAATTGTCAGATGAGCAGGAACACTGCTTCTATCTAGATATGATAGACCATATAATTTACTATAAATCTCAACGATCTATGATAAAAGGCAACTGTGAGACACCTTCGCTATAAATTGCACAAGATGAGGAGGGAGAGAAAGAATATGTCACTATGGTGAGTGCTGTTCCAATCATTCCTCCATCTAGATTGAAATTTGAAACTTTAGACTTGACTTCAGTTGATAGACCTCAATTAAAGCCATCCATTGTGGAGCCACCTAGATTGGAGTTAAAGACACTCCCAACGCATTTAAAATATGCCTTCTTGGGAGAATCAAACACTTTACCAATCATCATTGCTGCTAATCTAGCTATGGAGCAAGAGTGGAAGCTCTTAAAAGTGTTACAAAAACATAAGAAAGCAATGGGATGGAACACAGCAGATATCAAGGGTATCAGCCCTTCAGTTTGCATGCACAAAATCTTTTTAAAAGATAACCATAGACCTTCTATAGAGCACTAACGAAGATTGAATCCAAATATGAAAGAAGTGGTGAAAAAGGAAATTCTTAAATGGCTAGATGCAGATATCATATATCCTATTTTAGATAGCTCTTGGGTGAGTCTAGTTCAATGTGTTATAAAGAAAGAAGGCATAACTGTAGTGGCTAACACTCAAAATGAGCTCATTCCCACCTGCACATTGACTAGATGAAAGGTTTGTATGGATTATCGCAAACTGAAAGCTATAACCTGAAAAGATCATTTTCCTTTGCCTTTCATTCATCAAATGCTAGATAGACTAGCCGAAAAAGAATTTTTCCATTTTCTGGATAGATATTTGGGGTACAACAAAATTGCAATTCCCCAAAAGACGAAGAGAAAACTACCTTCACATGTCCTTATGGTACCTTTGCATTTAGAAGGATGCCATTTGGTTTATGTAATGCACCGGTAACATTTCAAAGATGCATGATCTCTATATTTTCTGACATGATTGAATAATCTATGGAGGTTTTTATGGATGATTTCTCAGTATTTGGTGACTCATTTGATGAGTGTCTCCATAATTTGGATGTTGTGTTACAGCGTTGTGAAGAGACTAACTTGGTGCTTAACTGGAAGAAATGTCACTTTATAGTGCAAGAAGGCATTGTACTAGGCCATCAAGTATCCAAAGGAGGATTGGAAGTGGATAAGGCCAAGATTTCCATTATTGAACAACTACCCCCATCTACTTCTGTCAGGGGTGTGAGGAGCTTCCTTGGCCATGCCTGTTTCTACCGCCGCTTTATTAAAGACTTTTCCAAGATCACCAAACCTCTGTATAGATTGCTTGAAAAAGAAGTTGAGTTTAAGCTCGATGATTCCTACTTATAAGCATTTGAAGAATTAAAAAGAAGGCTGATCTCTGTACCCATTATGACCGCACTTAACTGGAACTTGTCATTCATTATCATGTGTGATGCAAGTGACTATGCTGTTAGAGTAATCTTAGGTCAGAAAAAAGATAAAGTTTTTCACCCCATCTACTATGCCAGCAAAACCCTAGATGAAGCCCAGGAGAATTACACCACTATCGAGAAGGAGATGCTAGCTGTGGTATTTGCTTATGATAAGTTTAGGGCGTATATTGTGGGATCTAAAGTGACAGTGTTCACTAACCATTCAACCCTGAAATACCTGGTGAGCAAGAAAGATTCTAAAGCCTGATTAATTAGATGGGTGCTCTTGCTACAAGAGTTTGACTTAGAAATTGTGGATAGAAAGGGTTGCAAAAATCAAGTGGCTGATCATCTTTCTCCGTTGAACACTGAAGTTCAACCAGAATTTACCCAGAATATTAAGGAAGCATTCTCTGATGAGCAATTGTTAAATGTTTAACATGCTCTAGATCCGTGGCATGCGGACATTGTAAATTATCTGGTGTGCGATATGGCCCCCTTGATCTGAAACAGCATCAATTGAAGAGGTTCTTGCATGATTCCAAGCATTATTTCTGGGATGAACCATACTTGTTTCGGCGTTGCACTGATCACATTCTAAGAAGGTGCATACCAAAAGAAGAGCAAGGAGTAATCTTGCAAAGTTACCACTCTTCAGATTATGGAGGCCATTTTGAAGGAGAGAAAACAACAACCAAAGTCTTACAAAGTGGTTTCTACTAGCCCACTTTATTCAAAGATGCTTATATATTTGTGCTTTAGTGTGATCGATGCCAACATGGGGGGAATATATCAAGGAGAAATGAAATGCCGCTTACAAACATGCTGGAGGTAGAATTGTTTAATGTTTAGGGTATTAACTTCATGGGACCTTTCCCTAATTCATTTGGAAATCAATACATTCTGGTGGCAGTAGATTATGTATCCAAGTGGGTGGAAGCTGTTGCTAGTCCCACCAATGATGCAAAAACGGTGCTCAAATTCTTAAAAAGGAATATTTTCACCCGATTTAGAGCACCGAGAGCCATTATCAGTGATGGGAGATCGCATTTTTGTAATAGCCAATTTCAATCCCTTTTGAGAAAGTATGGAGTGAAACATAAAGTAGAGTTTGCTTATCATCCCTAAACCAATGAACAAGATGAGATCTCCAACCGAGAAATTAAAACCATCCTGAAAAAAATAGTAGGGGTGTCAAGAAAAGATTGGTCTACAAAACTTGATGATGCATTATGGGCTTATCAGACTGCTTTCAAAACCCCCATTGGTATGTCACCATATAAGTTAGTGTTTGGAAAAGCTTGCCATTTGCCAATCGAATTGGAGCATGTGCTTACTGGGCGATTGAGAGGCTCGTCGCGCAACCGTCAAAATAAAACTAGGTTGGTAAAATATGTAGCTAGTGACACAACCTAGGTCATCTCCCTTGAAATTGGAGTTCAATGTTTAATTGAGTTTTTCAAATATTAAAAGACTCTGAAAATTCTTAAATTAGGGGGTTTTGATTTACTTAAACTATTTAAAATAAAATTGAATTAAAATTCCTAATTGCTATCTAATTATATGAATTATGGTTGAAAATAAGCTTGTGACTAGCTTTGGAATCGTTCCTTGGTATCCATTATCCTTATCCTAATCTAATTGTAATTGATTATGGCCTAAGAGTTTCTAATTGTGTTCATAATAAATTATCTTGAGTTACCACGCAAGTATCAAGAAATTAATAATCTGACGTTGAATTGAGACCTCAATCCCGCATTAAATTATTAAATCTTGTCTTTAAGATCAATGAACACCCAATTTGATTGATTAACTGATTAATTATCCTCTGAATCATCATCCTAAAATGTTTAATTCACCAACTAAACATTAAGGAAAACATTCAAGCACATAATTCCACTCATGCATTTTATCGAATACCTTCGAGACACACATGAGAAATTAGATAATAATGAAAATAATCAATGTCTAATCAGATCAATTAATCAACAAAAAAGACTTCCTAATTAGTGTCTAACTAGCCACTAATTATAATTACACAAATTCCCTATCAAATATAACTTAACCAAGATGATATATGAATGAGAAAAAGTGTAGGAAAATAAAGGAATCCTTAGCCAAAAATTCTATGTTCATCCATGGATTCAAGCTTGCACCAAGGATCTTCCTCCTAGCTAGCCACGGATGGAGATTAGAACTTCATTAGAGATAGATGAAAGATGGAATGGAATGGGAATGGAATGGGTGAAGGATGTAGAATGAATGCCGCGGAATGAATGATGAATTGTGGATATATATAGGCGAGGGTTTCCGAAATTATAGAGGCGTGAATGTGCTGGATGTTTGCTTCCTCTCACGTGAATTCTTTTAATGATTCCTCATGCTCACATGCAGCCTCCTTCGTGCAACTCAACCTCTTTGTGCCGAAGTCACGTTTCTTTCCTAAGCTTCAGCGCCTTTTTTCTCAATGAATCACGTGCAGCCCGTGGCTTCTTCATGTATATATATAAAGTGGGCTCCATTGAATATAGTAATCTTCTCCCACGTGATCTGCTCAAGGCATCAGAACGTGGCTTTGTTTCTGCTGCTGCCTCATTAGTTTTTCACGTCCCATGCAAGCTCGAAGCTTATTGTTTTTTTCTGCTCACCAACCCATTGCTTCCTTCTTCTTTTCTTCGTTCCTTTTGCATCAGCCCTACGTCTTCATTTGTTTTCTCCATGCTTCTGTTCCCAGGCACAACGTTGGCTGCTTCTCTTACTCATTCCACGTCTTACTCTGTTCTTTTCTGCTGTAGCCATTTTAGCAATCACGTCAGCTCCAGCGTCTTCCTTCCCTTCAGCTGCTGCACATTCTTCTCGTTCAGCTCGCTTTTCTCGAGCTAAAGACGTAGCTTCTTCTCTTTGCTCCAACTACAGCGTCTTCTCAGCCTTCTTCACCACGTCTTGCTCTGTTCTTTATGCTCCATCCAGTCCACATACTGCTCTTCGTGTTTTTTTCAAACAGAGGCTGTCTTCTTTACTTGCTTTTTAGTTGAAACTGCAGCTCATGCAAGCTTCTTCTCTGTTTCTGCTCACTTTCTTCCATGTGTTCTGCACAGTGTTGAGCTTCCTCGTACGTGATTTCCCCATGTAATTCTTCAACGCGAATTGCTCTTCTCCAGCTTGTGCTTCCTCATGCAGTCTCCTTTTACGTCAAAACCAAGCTCCTTTCAAGCTTCTTCTTTCTTAAACCAGAAACTCGTGGCTCGTTTTACTCCAGCGTCCTTTATGCATTCTGCTTGGCTTCTTCACGCTCTTTCCTCCACTTCAGCTGCTGTGTGAGTTAACGCGAAACTCCCTCTCCTTCACCACGTAGCTTCTTTTTCTCCATCTCGCTTTTAATGTGTTTTTTGTTTATTTATGTTGCAGCCCATAACTTCTATGTAAAGATTCTGCATTCATGCATCTGCTTCTTATTTCAACACGTAAGCTGCCTCAGCTGAGCTCTTTCATCCATTTGCTTGAGTTTCTCACACTTGTTTCCCTTTCTTTATAAACCAATAGCTCCTTGTTCAAGTGCTCATTCCTCTTGCGTCCTTCCCACGTTCAATAAACCATAGCCTCTCTTGTAAATTTCCCTTTCAAATTGTACACATAAAGCCTTCATTTTTCCTTCAATAAATTTCCATTCAAGTTCAATTTTGCATTGAAAATCTGCACAAAAAGAATGGAAAGAATGAAATAGAAATACTCATAAAATTCATTTAAAAAGATTTATGCATTAAAAGTCCAAGATTTTGTGATTTAATTCCTAAAGTGTAAAAGATGGCTACTAAACTTAAATTCCATCTAAGTAAATCCATTAAGCCTCATTTAACTATTAAAATGTTTAAGATAAGGAGAATAATATATATAATTCATACTTATAAGCGATCAAGAAGCTGAATCTTGACTTCAAAGCTGCAAGCGAGAAGAGATTCCTTCAACTTAATGAGTTAGATGAATTTAGAATGTACGCATATGAAAACTCAAGAGTATATAAAGAACAGACTAAACTACTCCATGATAAAAAAATCACCCCCAAAGCATTTAAGCCGGGACAACATGTTTTGTTATACAATTCTTATCTTAGGCTCTTTCCTGGGAAGTTGAAATCAAGGTGGTTAGGTCCTTTTACGGTGGTCGAAGTTTTTCCCCATGGAGCAGTTGAGTTGGTGAGCAACTCTGGTGAAAAGTTCAAGGTGAATGGCCAATGATTAAAACATTATTGGGGAGGACATGTAGATCGTCACACCTTCACTTTCCACCTTGCTGATTCCAAGTGAACAATTGATGAGTCCGGCTGAAGATTATAAAGCAAGCGCTTCTTGGGAGGCAACCCAAACTCTTCACTTTGCCCTTTTGTCTTATTTTTGTAGATTTTAGTTTCCAGTAGAGTTTTATGTCTTTTTCTTTGCTTTGTAGGCTAACTTCTCAGTTGGGACTGATGGCAAAACAGAATAATATCACTGAGGGCATTTAATTCAAAGAACATTTATGGACAAACACTTTCAGGGAAGTGTACTCGTTCAAGCTATATGCTTTCTAATATGCATAAACTCTTGTGACAGAAGTGCAATTAGATGATAATTCAAATATGATGTTTGTCTTGAATGATTGTTTCACAAGTTCATGATTACTGCTTGAATCCAGTATTGGCCCTTAAGGATTGTTACCAAAATCATGCATGCTTAAGTTGATTTAAAGCCTTGTTGAAATGATATGTGTACAAGCAAACAAAACATTGTTTAGGATTAGGTTACATGCCTCATCATATGAATATTGTTGTGTAAAAGAAGAAATTACTGTAGTGTGCATGAAAATAGAATTGAACCTTGTTAGCCGCGACTAACCATGTTCTGGACTTCACCAGCCAAATCCGAAAAGAATTGGCCGCAGCTAATTTCTCATGAGGGATGGCCAGTAAGTCAGCCAGAGGAGTATTCGCGGCAGCTAACATGATATTGGCCATGGCTAAAAAAAAAGGCAAGCCGAAACCAAGAGCCATTTGGCCACGGCGAGAACATTAATTGGCCGCAGCTAAATTTGGTTCACTTTCCCTCTGGTGTGTAACAGAGCCATATTGGCCGCGGCGAATAAACATTTGGTTGCGGCCAAACATCAGCTGATGCCTGAAAATCCTTTGCTGTTCTTCCCATTTTACCCTTATGTTTTTCCCTGAATTCCCACGGTGCCACAATGCATCTCACCCAACTTTTATGTTAGATTCATCCGGTCATTTTCAGCCTCCATTTGAATTTCCTTCCCTACCCTTAACTCAACCCTAATTCTCCCTTCTCCTTTCACCGTCTCCCCTATCGTCGCCACTCTCCCTCTCCCTTGATTCCATCGCCATTTCCCCCCTCTTCTCTGTCGTTGCCACTCTTATACCTTTCCCACATCTTAGCTTCTCCCCCACGATGCCATAGTGAGTTCCCCACTCACCGAAGCCTTTTTCTTCCTCCATTTCGTGTTGCTTCCTCTCTGGTAAGTCTGCCCACACTCTCTGCCTTTCTATCCATCAATTGTGGTTGCTGGGGGCTGTTGCTTTGTTGTGTTGCTGCTTTGTGTACTAGTATGTGCTATTTCTATTTCAGATTTAGGTTATATCATGCTTGCTCTATTGTGTGTTGTTGAGTTGCTCTGTTATATTCTGCTTCCCTAGCTTCTGATTTACGTTCGTGTTGTAGAGCTGTAATATTAAGTTGGGTAATTCCTTTTGGTATTCAATGTTGAGCTAGGATTTTGTAGATTCTGAAAAATAATTGGTGTGTTGCTGGGCTCTAATTTGTATAGGCATGATCAGATTGTTGCTCTATTCTATTGCTCAGTTGTGTTACTAGGCATTTAGTGTGTAGGGGGACTAAATTGTTGTATCATGTTGGATTGAATAGGACACTATCATTTTGATTCATGAATTGGCAATTGTTTTGTAGTTAGCTAGGAGTTTGGGAATGATTCTGACATTTTAGATCAAGGCACAGTGGATTTAAATCAGAGTTGAGTAGGGATATCATTGGGGACTGATCAATTAATCTAGTTATTTAATTTGGCACTGAATGACTGCTTTGTAAAATCAATTTCAACCTTTATGTTTAGTGTTGGGCATTGTGGTTAGGTGAGAATCTAACTGTCATCTAAGATGTTCTGTGGTCTATCAAGTAGGTTACATTTGGGAGTGCCCCTTATTTTGTTCAGTTTGTGCTAGTCTTGGTTTTTATCTATTTCATTTTGTTGATTTTGTTTTTGTTTTTGTGCTCTTTTCTCTGTGTTTTTGGTAGTTAGCTGGGCTAGTTTCCTGTGACTTTACAAGCAGCGATGGCTTCAAAGAGATCTCGTCCTAGTGTTTCACATCAATTAGAACAAGAGTCTCCAGCTGCCATTAAAGAGAGAGTCCAAAGCCGTCCCATTCGTTCAGAAAGAGAATTTTCTTACAAAATTGACTGGGCTTTTTATGTGATTGCCGATCAGACCTATCACCTACGCTCTCTGATGGGTGAAAAGCCAGGTGGAAATACTGCTATTGTTAGAGAGTTTTATACCCAAGCAGCCATTGCAATCAGTTTGAAGTGTTGGGTCAGAGGGGTTCAAGTTAATATTTCAGAGGAGGCGCTCCGCACATTCTACCAATTACCGAAAGTAGCTAAGTGCCGTTACGCATACTTAATACAGCACGAAGATGAGATCCCCTTTGATGACATTACTTCATTTCTGGATTATGAAGGGCAAGTGTTGTGGAAAATCCCTCGTGATGGGTTGAGATATCTTGAATGGAAGAGATTGCACAGAGACGCCAAGTTTTAGCTGCATTTTGTATCTTTCAACATTCTTCTGACCTCACATTTGAGTGATGCCACGTGGGAGAAGGCCCTCCTAATTTACTTACTGATGAACCAACGGCCGGTGGACATTGCTGCTATAATATATCACAGCCTTAAAGCGGCCGTAGCGGACCACTCTTGCGCGATTGTCTTTCCCCACTTTGTTCTTCAATGGTGCCTTCAATCAGGGGTGAAAGGTAGAGCCAATGAAGAAGTGTTCGTGGCCCCCATACTCTTCAACTATAGAGCAATCAAATCACCCCATAGGGCACCACAAGGCCCAGGGGCAGACCAGCCAAACCCAAATGTGATGGAGGAGGAGGCGCCAATCTTGGATATTCCAACCGAAGAGGAGTCTGGCTTTGCACAGTCGGATGACCCATGGAGGGCAAGTGTAGATAGGCGTCTGGATCTATTGATGGGAAAGGTAGATGGTATCGGTGATGATGTAACTCAGATTCGGCTTCAGCTACAGCGCTTACTGCCACTTTTGACTGCTCAAACTTCTGGAGCTAGGGATGATGAAGGCCCCAGCGGGAACCAGCCTGATGATCTTTGATTTTGCTTTGTCTCTTTACTGGTTTTTTGTTTTTATATTCCTGTTACTTATTTTGTTGTTTAATTTCTATTTTCATATGGTTATTTACAGTAAACTGGTGGTTATCAAGTTAGCTATAGCTGGCTTATAAATGTTGGAACTAGCTAGATTTCAATCTCTTTTACTTGCTGCCGGTTAAGTTTAGTTTTTGGTTGATGCCTGTCTTGTTCATATTCTGTCTTTAGCTACTGCTGTTTTAGTGAATGCAGGTGCTATGTTCTCTTGTGTAACTACCTTTTTGTGGGTGGTAGTTGTATGAGAGTTGACCCTCTTTTTCTTTATAATTGTCAGTGAGGACACTGTCCATTTTAAGTTTAGGGGTGAAGGTATATCTTTTTGTTGCTAATTTGGCATGATTTTAATTTTGACGCATAGACTTTTATTTGTAAATTACTTAATTTCTGTGTTAGGTTGCTAAATTGTCCTTTGATTAGATTGTTTGGGTCCAATGATTATGGGTTGCTTAGATTACATGCTTGACAAGGAATTTTGGAAGTGGTTGTTAGTGCTTGAGTCATAGATTAATGCATTGTTTTATGATTTTTTTTTACTTAAAAAAAAAACAAAACAAAAAAAATTTAAAATTTTGTACACAAACGTTGGGGTATTATTTGAAAGCTCTTGTCATGAAAAAATTACGACAAATTAGTGTATATGTTCTTTCTCAGTTTCAAAACTCTAGAACCCTCCTTGGAATTCCTCAAAATGATCTAATGACTTTACTTGATTTTGAAAAATGATTTGGGCAGTAATTAAATGCGTTTGTGCCTTTCAAGCTAACCTTTGTTAATTATATTTTCCCTTGAATCTACCATTTGAGCCTAATTGAAAAACCATATAAATTTTTGTTTGAATTCGTGTATTAGACTTATATCTCATAAACTTGAAAAATCATGATTCCACCTTAGACTTGAGATAATGGATTAGTGCTTGATAATTTGGAAGAGGTAGGATGCTACATTTTGATAAACTCTGATCATGGGAATATGAATGATGGATAATCTATAACTATTTGCACTCTAGATGTTTGTACTCCAAAAAACAAAAACAAAAATTGAATTTATTTTTCAATGAGTCTGAGTGCATTTAAATTTGAAGATAAGTTTGGGGGAGATGTAATATTTTGGAAGAACACTTGAAATGTAGAAAAGAGAATAGAGTCTTGCACAATTATTCATCTCAAGTAATTTGCATCCTCTATTATCCCTCCCTTCATTTAGCCTTTACCTTGGCCACATTACAAGCTTAAAAGTCCTAATGATTTTGAAATTCTTGTAAGGTCAAATGTACAGTGGAGAGGGAAAAAAGTTTTGGCATATGAAGTATTGTTGTTGAGGTAGTATATATATGCATTGAAGTGTGGTTTTTATTCTGGATAATTGTTGGAAAATGATACCTTGACCAGCCACACACACACGCTTTAAAGAATGTTAGAAAGTTTTGCATTGTGCTGTGAGTCTTGAAGCTTCTTACACTCTATTTTCTCCTATCTTGCTTATCATGGGTAGCAACTGATGAGGACTATACCATGCAATACATAGTATTTGGGTGATTCATGAAATTTGACTACTTCTTCATTTTGTTTTACTCAAGGACGAGTAAAAGTCAAAGTTTGGGGGTGTGATAACCTCTCTAAATTCATGCCTTTTCAGCACATTTTCCTTAAGCTAGGAATGTCTTTCAGTGTATTTTTGTATATAAAGTATACTCAAAATAGGAAAATGTGCATTTTTTGATACCTAAACTTAACTGACTCAATTTTAATTAAATTATGCAAACTTTAACCTTAATTAGGAATATTTTGGTATATTTATAATTTTATAGTTTTTACATATATGATTGGGCTTCAAAGCTAATTGCTGGAAATTAAAGGTTAAAGTTTTGCAATATTTGCCGCGGCTAATTCAGATGTTAGCCGCGGCCAATTGTTGCATGAAGGAGGGAGCAAACAGGGAGCTTTTCGCTGTGGCCAATTCACATGTTCGCCGCGGCCAATTTGTTGATCAGAGAAGCTAGTACGCACCCGAGAGCATTTCGCTGTGGCAAAGAATATGTTAGCCACGACGAGCCCATGGTTTACTGAAACATTGCGTTTTGAGGCTTGACTGACTCTAGGCTTCATATATCCATATTTTCGTCTAAGAAAGGGATCCTCCAACTTCTGGGCAGCTTAGGGAGCTGGTGTGCTAGGGTTTGGAGTGTGGAAAAGTGGTTAGAGCCAAGGATTAAAGCTTCAAGGAGATTTGAAGCCATTTCCATTGGTATTTTTCTGATCTTCTTCTTTCTCCTTCTCCTTCTCTTGTATTCTGCTATGGATTCGAATTCTTGGTATTTTGTAAACTTGTGATTGATTATGAGTAGCTAGTCACTTGTTCTAGGATTATTTTGAACCCTTGTATGGATTAACATTTGATTCTCCTCCACCTCCATTGATTAATGACATATATGTGCTGATTTTACTCCATTTTTAATGCTTCTGGTTGATTGGCCACCAATTAGTCACTTGTTTGCTTGAGTGATGCTTGAGAGAGCTAGCTTGAGTATTGAACTTAAGTTAAATCATGCAAGAACTTGAAATTTAGGTATTGAATGGATGGTTTTGTTGGTGAGGTAGAAATACACTCATTAACCTTGTGTAGTCAAATTTGGATCTGTGCTTGATATTAAGATTTATTTGGTTGTGAGAGAGTTTGAGCAACTAATAGAATTAAACACTTGTTTTTGACTTGAGAAAACTTTTTCAAGCAGTATTTGATTCCCAGACTAGTACATATAGTTGTTTGTCATTTTTAGTGAGAGGAGATTATTCTTATACTATGAAATATAAGGGGGGAGATATAATCCTATATCCCTTATAAGCTCGAAGTCTAATAGGATCTCTTAACTCCCTTTATAAATTCATTTACAAAGTTATTTTTACACTCAACTTCACTATACAATTGTTCTGCTCAACCTAGTTCAAGGCATAAATTTAATGATTAATCAAATTCAACTCCAATCCTCGTGGGAACGATAATATTTTTATACTACTTTGTCACGGCTTGTGCACTTATGGTGTAAGCCATTTGGCAAATAGGATGCACATAAGTATTATTTTCTCTAATCATACACGTAAGTTGGCAAAGCAATAAATTGGCTTGGTACAAAGAATGAGAAGGAATATAATAAGGAATGAAATAAAAAAATGATTTTAAAAAATAAAAAATATTGTATATGCTCTTATTAAAAAATAACTAAAAAATAAAAATTATTAAATAATAATCATAAAAATATAATAAATCTTACTCAACAAAAAGAATTAGGCATTTAGAGTAGGATCTTATTAACTAAAAAAAAATTGTCAAATCCATTTTCGTACAAATTATTTACCAAGATCCTATAGAAATTGTAAAAATGGAACCATTGGTTACAACTTTTTTAATTTTTTTTTTTAATAAATTGAATGGAAGTTGGAATCTATGTGATTCCAACTTCCATGCTAAATATATTAAATATATATGTAGGTAAAACTTGCAACTTGGAAGGCCAAGCTTGCTCGACCTTTCAAAGGCTGCACGCCTAACTTGCAGGTTAGGCGTGCAGCTTTGGAAGAGTCAGGGTCCAACCATTGGATCTTAACTTAATAACACGAAAAAGAAAATTTGAACAAAATTTCCTTTTCTGATTTACTCTCTCTTTAAATGTGCATCTTCTTCCTCTTTTCCATCAATTAAAAAAATTTTTCTTCATCTACTTCAGCATCCCAGACATCTACATTCTCTTCAACTTCCATACATCTTCATCTTCTTCAACCAACTTGACTTTTGAAGTTCTTCTACTGATTTATTTTTTTTGTTGAAAGGATGCAACTCTTCCGTTTAATATTTTTTCTTTAACTCAACAAGGTTAGTAATTTTTTTAATTTTTTATAAATTATTAAATTATATATTTATATTTAATATATTGTTATATTTATTTTAATTACAATTATTGTTGTGACTATATTTATTTTATCGTAATGAGAAATTTGTTTGCATAAATTATTAATATTATATTTATTTTGATTGCATTTTTATTACTATTATTTGTATTTAGCTTGCATATAATGTTTGTATATTGATTGTAATAATGTTTGATTTTTGTTATTATATTTATTATGTGTCTTATTAATTATTTGTTGTTAATTATTTTTTATTTACTATGTCCAAATTTATTATTGTGTTAAATTTCTTTAATGGCATTTATTTTTTTGTGTATATATATTTTGTTTATATTTAATTTTTTATTATATTAATTATGTGTATATATATTGCATTATTTATTTAATTTGTTCAAATTGATGTTTTTGTTATAACTATTTAGGGGATATTTAATTTTTGTTTATATATATTGTTTATATTTGATTTTGTATTAATTTTATTTAATTTGTGTACTTATTTATATGATATTTAATTTGTTGGCTATTTTGGTTAGAAATTTTTAAGGCATAATTTTTGTTGTTTATATTTATTTTTTGTCTTTATATTTATTTTATTTATACTTATTTTTTGTTATATTGTTTGGTTACATTTTTTGTTATATTTCTACCATTTGCATTTATCTTGCTGTTATATTTATTATCTTTATCTTTTTTGTTATATTTATTTTGTGTCTATTAAATTTTAATGTTATATTTATTTTGTTTGGTTACATTAATTTTTTTATGTATTTATTTTGGTGACATTATGTTTTGGCAACATTTGGCATGTTATTATTCATTTTTAATACTTATTTTAAGTTGTCTAAATTTATTATATTTGAATTTATTAATTGTAGTGTATTTAGTTTTGTCCATTTATTTTCGTTGCTTATATTAATTATGACTACTTTGAATTCTGTGATTATATTTAGTTTATTTACATTACTTTTATATTTATCTTGGTTGTGTCTATTTTGTTAACATTTCCTTAAATTTTATTCATATGTCTATTTTGTAGTATATTTATGTTCATTGCAATTATTTTAATTATTATCTTAGTTTTGCTTACTTTTATTGTCTTTGATATATTTATTTATTTTATCTGAGTTTTTTTGTTAAAATTAATTTTTTCTATATTTTTTATTTGAAAACATTATTTTAAGAAAAAATAATGACCAATAGAAGTGAGATTGTATGTATATTTGCAAATTAAAAAAATTTTTTATGGTCCAGCCAGTGTGACATTTGAGTGTCGTAGAATGAAAATAATGACAGTTGATTCAAACACCACTTTGGAGAAATTGAAGCAAATGGTTGGACAAAAGTTACGACTCTATCAATAATCAATTTATATCTGAATTAATATATATGTGTCCAGTGTCATTAAATCTAACACGATACCAAGCATGTAACTTAAAAGGTGATTTAAATATTAAGAGATGTGGCAAGTAAATTCACGTTTCTCCTCTCAATTGACTGGTGCATAATTATATGCATGTATCTCAAATAATAAAGTAGCTCGAAACACAACTAGAGGATGATCATATTACATTAACATTCCCATCTACTAGTAATATGAATGAGACAGTAGAACAAACATCTTTATTTAGCACATATCTTGGAGATGTTTACCCATTTGATCCATGAACTAGCAATGGTGATCAGTAAAACATTCCTCCTATAGAACACATGTTGCAGCCGAGTTCATCCCATCAAACATTAGGCAATATTCTATCTCAATCTCTTATGATTGCAACAGAAAATCTAATGGATGAATTTAAGGATAAGGATGAATATAATTCTACAATCCCTGATGATTATGATAATGATGATGATGAAGATGACAATGAGTCCAATGTAGAGACTAATGAAACTACAAGTGAATATAATGACTCGACGCTTGCTTTTTTCACATGAGTTAATACAGAGGCAGCAAGTGGTCTTGATTTTCTTGGAAGAGGAGAACTTATAAATCTGAACGATAATCGAGAGTTAAGTGTTGGCATGCAATATGTAGATATAAAAGTATTACGTTGTGTAGTTAAGCTTTATTCCATACGAGTGCACCATACATTTCATGTGTATCATTCTTTTGCAAAAAATGAAGAATATCGATGTATTAATTATGGTCACAGTTACAGTTTGAGAGTTAAAACATGTAAAAAAGTAAAAAGAACATATTAGAAGATCATAAAATATGGGAGACCACATACATGTTTGTCTTTGACATTATCTTAAGACCATCTAAAGTTGGATTCTGATGTGATATCATCATGTATCATGGAAATAGTGATGGATCAACCAGAGGTTAAAGTTTTCCAAATCATTGAGAGAATGCATAATTTATTTGGCTATATTGTGTCTTATAGAAAGGCATGGAAAGTAAAATACCGTGCTCTTGCTATTGCATTTGGAAATTAGGAAAGCTCATATGCAATATTGCCTAGGTGGTTGACTACTGTTCAACATTTCATGCCTGATTCAGTTGTTTATTTTTTAAATAAACAATGTCAGCAAGACAGTCCTGATGGGCAACCCATGGAGATATTTTGTCGAGTATTTTGGGTATTCAAACTATGCATTGATGCATTTCAACACCTCAAACTAATTGTTCAAGTTGATGGACATTTCTTATATAAAAAATACAAGGGCACATTACTTAGAGCTGTATTTTAAGATGGTGATAGAAAGGTCGGGCCCCTTACATTCACTATTGTAGAAGGAGAGATAAGAGGAGCTTGGGCATGGTTCCTTTTCAATCTTCGTAGAAGTGTCATCAAGAGTAAAAGGAGAATTTGCTTAATATCAGATAGACATCTTTTAATTTTATCTATCGTCTTTGATTCGAGAGTAGGGTGGCAAGCACCATATGGGCATCATGTTTTCTATCTTTAACATGTGGCTTGTAACTTGCATAAAGCACATAGAACAAATTGGTTGAAGGAAAAATTCATATATATTGAATATGCATATGAGTGTCATGTTGTTGATGCACGTTTGGCCCAATTAGTAGTGTTTCATGGCCCTGCAGCTGCTTAGATAGCTGATATTCCCAAAGAGTAATGGTCATGGGCCTATGACATATAGGGTTGATGTTATGGTTACATGATAACAAACTTAGCCGAGATAATGAACAATGTCTTTAAAGGTGTTAGAAGTTTGCTTATAACTGGTCTCCCCAAGGCAATCATGTATAGGATAAATAGATATTTTGTTGAACGAGCACAACAAGTGCATGCATAGATAATGGCCAGTTAAGTATTTTGTGAGACACTTACAAAGAAATTGGTTCTAATTACTCAAGCTGCCTCTGCATGTGTTGTCCGTGCATTTGATAGGAGAGCAGCGTCTTTTGAGATTGAGGAGCCATACGATGTCCAAAATCGTTAATTTGGTCGGTGTTGCAAGGTAAACTTAGTTGAGTGAAAATGTGATTGTGACGAGTTTCAAATTGAAAAATACTCGTGTCAGCATGTTACTGTAGCTTATGATAATTTTGGCCTTGACGATTTATAGTTTGTTGACCACATTTTTCGATTGGAAACGATGCATAGTGCATATAACAATAAATTCCAACCTATTGGGGGTAAAGTTCATTGGCCACAGATAGATTGGCCAAAGCTGATTCTCGATCTATCAATGATTCAAGCAAAAGACTGCCCTCGTTCAACACACATACGCAATGAGATGGATTGGGTACAATTAGGTCAACCGAATAAATGAGTTATGCAAAAAAGTTAGCCATAATCGTTCCACTTGTCCATACCGTCACCCTACTAGATAATAGTATAACTAAACTTTTTTATATATATGTATAAAATATTGGTTAGAATGTATGAATTAAGACTTTGATTTTGAATATATCTTATTATTCGTGAATATGTATACAAACTTGTCCTGAATATATATGGATTGGGACTTTGCTTTTTAATAGATAATATCTTGTTGTATAATAACCAATTATTGTTGTCTTTGATGATTAAGACTTATCATATTTTGTATTATTTATAACATAATGAGCTATGCAAGAAGTTTGGAGTAATGGCACGTCCACAGTAGGTTATCTATACAGGGCCAAAGGATGACTCCCTTCTATATCTCCAGACACGACACGTGTCATAAGCTGTATGGCTTGGACACATAAGATAATCTCATACTTATAATACTTTATACTTAATTTGATTTAATTGTAATATTGTACATATAATATTTTTTATTTCTTTTTAGGATGACCGAGTGCTCCGACCACGATGTGTCATACATAGTGATCGATTATCCTCACCTCATCTTACTATTTTTGACTATTTTTGATAGACTGGATTCTATGGTGATGCCCGATTAGGCCAGTTTGAATATGATCCATTACTTGTGTTGGCACTTGTTGAGAGATAGCGGCCCGAGACCCATACTTTTCACATTATCTGCAGAGAATACACGATTACTTTGGAGGATGTCATTGTACAGTTAGGCGTCCCATGTACGGGAAGGCCTATCATTGGTCATACAAACTTCATATGGCTACAAACATATGAGTGGTTACTTGGAATTACACCCCCAGATGACAAAATTACTGGACAAAGGGTTGTTATTAGTTGGTTGGCTGAGCACTTCAATGAACTACCAGATGATGCAAATGATGAAGATATGCAACAATTTGCGTGTGCATATATATTGCAGCTAATCGGTGGTTTTCTTATGCTAGATAGATCTAGTCACAATGTATACTTGATGTACCTTTCATTGTTATGGGATTTTGAACAAGCTGGCGAATATGGTGAGGGATCTACGCTATTAACTCACTTGTATAGAGAGCTTTGCAATGCGACTAATCCAGAGGAACAGGATATAGGTGGTTGTCTGACTCTATTTTATCTATGGGTACGGGATAGATTTTCGATATTAGTATCACAGAGACCTCTACAACCAAATCTCCAAACAAATATCTATCCATTATTATCTCCTTTAGGGTTCAGGTAAGACATGATCAATAATATGTACATACTATATATATTTAAAATATTATTTATTTTTCTATCAACATGTTGTGACATATTTACTTTGAATCATAGATGAAAAAATGTGGGACGACATCCTCGTCCTGGGGTCATAGCCTTACGACAATATCAAATTTTATTAGATGCAATGCGAAATAATGAGGTTTTTTCACTTCGCATGAATTGATTTTTATTAAATCAACTATTGTATATGATGTCCTAATTATGTCATTTTCATATTTTGTGCATAGATTGTTTGGCAACCATATGAATCAGACAATGTGCGAGAACTTATTCCACAATATTGTTTAGTATCTCGAGACATTTGGCTAGCTTCAGTGCCCCTTATTTGCTTTCATATCATTGAGTGGCACCACCTAAATCGTGTGCTTCGCCAATTTGGCAGGCAACAACTAATCCCCATTTCTCCAGTCAATTAAAGGCTTGCCATATATTATAGTTGCAAGAAAAAAACATCAACAGATTGTCAAGAAGAGCATATAGGCTTTGTTGAAGCATGGAATGCATGGCAAAATGCCTTATCTCAGGTGCCCATAGTTCAACACCCATGGATCGTACTTATGAGTATATGCAATGGTATTGGACTCGCACTCGTCGATGGATCTACCTCGCTAGTGGTACTGTTGGTTTTGTGGTACATTTTTTACTTATCATTTTTACTATTTTTATTTTCTTAATATATTATATATCTTTGCTTTATTACCGTAATTTTTTTTAGGCCGATATTGCTGATGACCTTTATAGGTTAAACATTCAGGACCCTCCACAAATGAACTATCGTAACTATCCAGAGAGAGTTAGTCGAAACCAAAAGAATATTTTATTAGCTCTTGGAGAACAGTGTTTCATGATGGTTTCCCAGCCTGCTCTACCTGCACTAGATTTATCACAACCAGAAATTCTAGAAAACAAGTTAGACAAGAGAAGTGAAGGTTACATATCTACTCGATTGCCCATTATTGACCCCGATGAACAAAATCGCCCTGGTATTGGTGCTTCAATATCATCTATTTTAGATAGAGGTGCTGTGACACAACAACACTCTGGTACAATTGATCTATCTTCTTTTATGCTAACTAGTCAATCTGTAGACTTTGGAGAAGCATGTCCTTCCTATCATGTGCCTCCTTCGCCAATGTCTCAATTTGAATCTCTTGATCCTTCTCAATTTAGGTCATTCATGTCATTATTTGATTACCCAACGATCTTTAATACTGAATATGGTGGTCAATTTTTTGAAATTGAGGGATCGTCACATTATGAATTTGTGACCTCTCAACATCCAATTCCCCCTGTGCATTCTCCTATATATTTGATCTAAATTCTTCATTGCCTACTCTTATTAACAATCCTCCAAATCAACAAGATGAAGAACATGAAGCACCTATAAGTCAAGGGTGACCACAACGTGAAAGGCGGAGAGTTCATTATGGTATTGACAATCATTACTTTTGATATATATATACATATATATATATATATATTCGAATAAATTATCTTCTAGTACATTATTAAAAAATAACATTGGTAGTATTAATCCAATTTATCTCATACTTAAAAGCATATTATATTGTCATTAATTTTTAACACAAAAATTTGTAATTTTATTTATATCTCCATGCAATTTTCTTTATTTGTTCTATTTTAATTTATTTAATTTATTTTATTCCTTAATAATTATTTTTTTAGAGCTTCTTTAATAATTATTAGTATTTATTATCTAAATAAATTTATTAATCAATTATTATATAACTAATTATTAATTATTAATTTTAAGTAATTATTCATACAAATTAATCAATCATTTTAACCAACTAACCATACAATCATTATTATTTTCTAATCATTTTACCTACTTATTAAATAAATTAATACTAATTAATTTTAACTAATTAATCATTCAATAATCAATACTTGCTAATTCTATCACAACAAACAACCATAACTAATTTTAATTACTTCATTGTATAATAATTATTACATAATTATGTATTAATCATTCACGTATCATTCATTAATTATTACCTTCTAATTACTTCTCACAAATCCAATTTCTTCTCTTAAAATCCGTGCCACACCAAACTTGGGTTCAATGAAACCAACTTTGACCATTTATATAGGATTTGGGTGTAATATTTTTTTCAAATATGGACTTAGCTAAAAAATTAAATAAAACAATGCATTCTAATCAAAAAGCCAAAAGAATTACCTATCCACCTATTCAACCAATCGTTCCATTACCTATCCAAAAAACGAAGGCAAACAAAGAAGTCCAACGGGTAACTTGGGCTATATTCAAAGAGCATAACTTGGCAAAACGGCCTTCTAGTCTTAACCACGTACCCTTGGAAAGCCAGGAAGAGAATCGATTCTAGCTTTATATTCTCTGGATACGCATCTCTTTCTTCAAGCAAAATATTCATTACATTCTCTTTCTCTGACAAATTTCTCTCTCCATACACACACACACACACATATATATATATATACGCACAATTGTAAACGTTGGCTCTATCAAAGGAATAGTGCTTTCATCAAAAAATATTCTAGGAGTGCCCCACCTGTAACCTTAGTTTCCGTGTAAGTTTCCCGATTATTTGTGTCGTTGTTCACAATCATTCCTTATAGTCTGCAGTCTGCTACATGTTTGATAACATTCTTTGGCTATTTCTCTGACTTGCTTCCTCCTCTGTGGTTATGATAGAAATATAAACATAATGGAGAGTTTGCTACACGGGAGGCTTCTTGTAACCATATATGAAGTTGATAGGCTGCACACTAGATGCAACTTTGATTTTTGCAACAAGGTACCTTCACCAAACTCTCTTTTTCTCTATTCACAAAAAGATGGATAGTTTTAAATGGTTTGTTTTATATGATCCATTGAGGTTGAACTTTGAAAGTCTAGTCTAGCTATTTAATTCAACATTATAACTAAATATACATAATGAGGAAGAATAGTCTACGTACGATGCGATCAATGCAGAAGTTATAAAGTTGATGCAATTTTCAGCTGACTCAGTCTATTAGTTATGGTTTTTCTGATACCTAGAAACTATATGTCTCAAATTCTTCAGATATATTAACCCAGTTTGGCCCTTTAATTAAGATCTCATGACAACATGAGAAGTTGTTCTTTTAAGATAATGATGATTTTGTTTTTAAAAGGTTTTATCGAAACTTATTTATCTCAATTCCCATGATGTTCGGGTAAGCTATTGAGAAGTATGGGTTAATTATGCATTTCTATGTAGTTCTGGGCTACTGCTGCGTTTCCCATAATTTCTAAAACCAATTTTCCATAGAAAATATAAAAACTTTCCATTTTCTCAATCAGATGGAGCAAATGCTTCTCTGGTCGGTAGCTATAAATTAAGAGTGAGATCTGAAGAATTTCCCTACTATAAGATATACGAAACAAAGTTCTGAAACTCTCAATGCTGAAGTCCATTGCTTTCTTCTATTTTTGGCAATAAAAAACAACTCATCTGAATTTTTTCTTCTTTGAAAATGTGACAAAAAGGATACACCTCACCGAGGAAAAAGATTTCTAGCCCAAGTCAAGAGTTGTTTGCTGTGTCGGCCAGAGGTATTTTCCTCCACGTTTTCCTAGTTAATTTAACATTAACCTCCTATGTGTTTCTCTACTCATGAAATTAATTTCATTTTAACTTAAAAAAACGTTATGAAGATTGTTGGGACTAGACTATATGCAACAGTTGATTTAGACAAAGCCAGAGTTGCACGAACTAGAATGATACGAGATCAACCCTCTAACCCCAAGTGGAATGAGACATTTCACATATATTGCGCCCACAAGGTGTCAAACATTGTATTCACAATCAAAGATGGAAATCCTATTGGCGCAACCCTAATTGGAAGAGCTTATGTTCCTGTGGATCAAGTCCTAAAAAGGGGCCCACTCAGCAGACAGGTTGAGATATGTGATGAAGACCTTCGTCCTATACCAGGTGGCTCTAAAATACGTGTCAAGATAGAGTTCTATCATGCAACCGATGACCCAAACTGGTCTAGAGGAATAAAGAGTGCAGAGTTTCCTGGAGTTCCTGATGCATTCTTCAACCAGAGACAAAATTGCAAAGTCACTTTGTACCAAGATGCCCATGTCCTTGATGATTTTATTACGTTATCTATCCCACTGTCCGGAGGAATTAGATCTTATAACCCACGAAGATGTTGGGAGGACATTTGCAATGCCATTTATAATGCTAAGCACCTGATTTACATAATTGGGTGGTCTATTTACACTGAAATAACCTTAACTAGGAACTCAGATAGGCCATCCAAAACCCTGGGGGAGCTGCTCAAGACGAAAGCTGATGAAGGAGTGAAAGTGCTTATGCTTGTTTGGGATGACAGAACTTCTGAAGAATTTAGAAAAGATGGGTTGATGGGAACCCATGATCAAGAAACAGCAGAATACTTTGAGAATACTAATGTACATTGTGTCTTGTGCCCCAGAAATCCTGATGTTGGAAGAAGCATAGTTCAGGGGATTCAAACTTCAACTATGTTCACTCACCACCAAAAGGCGGTAGTTGTTGACAGTGACTTATCTGACAGTAACGAAGTGCCTAATGGAGGATCACACAAGAGGAGTATTGTAAGTTTTATAGGCGGAATCGATCTGTGTAATGGGAGATATGACACACAAGAACATCCTTTGTTTTCAACTCTAAACACAATCCATCATGACGATTTCCATCAGCCAAACTTCCCAGGAGCTTCAATTAAGAAAGGTGGTCCAAGAGAGCCCTGGCATGACATTCATTGCAAACTAGAAGGACCTGTTGCTTGGGATGTCTTGTACAATTTTGAGCAGAGGTGGGAGAAGCAAGTTGGGAAGGACGTCCCAATACCTCTAAATATGCATGATGAGATTTTTGTCCCTCCATCTGAAGTAAAAACATCGGAAGACAATGAGACTTGGACTGTTCAGTTGTTCAGATCCATTGATGGAGGTGCTGTTTCTGGCTTTCCTAAAGACCTAAATGAAGCAGCTGAATTAGGCCTTGTCAGTGGGAAAAATAACATCATTGACAGAAGCATTCAGGATGCTTACATAAATGCTATTAGGCGAGCCAAGAACTTCATCTATATTGAAAACCAGTATTTCCTAGGGAGTTCATATGGTTGGAAAGCATCTGATATAAAAGTCGAAGATATTGGGGCTCTGCATCTTATACCAAAGGAGCTGTCATTAAAGATTGTGAGCAAGATTAAAGCAGGAGAGAGGTTTGTTGTGTACATTGTGATCCCAATGTGGCCAGAAGGTGAACCTGAGAGTGCTTCAGTTCAAGCAATATTAGATTGGCAGAGGAGGACAATGGAGATGATGTATACTGATATAGCTGAAGCCATTCAAGAAAAAGGAACTAAAGACGACCCAAGAAATTACCTTACTTTTTTCTGCCTGGGGAATAGAGAGGCTGAGAAACATGGAGAATATATTCCTCCAGAGAGACCAGTGCCTGATAGTAATTATGGTAGAGCACAAAAAGCCAGGCGCTTCATGATCTATGTTCATTCAAAGATGATGATAGGTAAGATATACATGTATTATCCTTACTGGTTTAAACACAAACATGACATTCTACTAATGATTCGTGTATATTTGTTTTGTCCAGTTGATGATGAGTATATAATAGTTGGTTCAGCCAACATAAACCAGAGATCAATGGATGGAGGAAGGGACACAGAGATTGCAATGGGGGGATTCCAACCATATCATCTAACAGAGAAAGAGAGACCAAAAGGTCAGATACATGGGTTCAGAAGGGCATTATGGTTTGAGCATCTTGGAGATGAAGATGCTGAAGTGTTGGACAGTCCAGAAAGTGAGGATTGTGTGAGGCTTGTGAATTATATTGCTTATTTGAACTGGATATCATATTCAACGGAAAAATTTGATGAAGATGATTCGAATAAATTTAAACACCTCTTGCGCTACCCCATTGAAATAACCGAAGGTGGGAATGTAACTACACTAGAAGGGTTCGAATTCTTTCCTGACACCAAGGCTCGTATTCTGGGCTCCAAATCTGATTACCTTCCTCCTATTCTCACCACCTAGGGTTAACTGTTTGGGTTAGTTTTGTGTATTGTTTGAACTAATCGACGTTAAAATTCCATCAAAGTAGACTGTTCTCTTTCTCACCAAAAAGAAGAAAAAAAAAAGTTCATAGTTGTGCTCTTCGCAAAATCACTCATGCAGTTCAATGTATAATTTTTTTTTTCTTTTTCTGTTGGTAAATAAAAGCAGGCAACAAGAAAACGACTCCACCGTACAAAAGACCGTCTGATTAACCAAATATATCTTAAATTTGTTTAAGCCCAGTGAATATTATGGTCATCTTTAATTTGATTCATCACTATTGGAATATAATGCAATATTCGGATTGAGGAAAAGAAAGCTTTAAAAATTGAATTGTTATCTTGTTTGGTAAAATGGGCCTCCTAAGCAAGCATACCTTGTGATGACTGAAAGGTTTGAGATGTGACGTGAGTCAATCTACGTGGATAGTGGGTTAACGGATTGTGAAACCAATGTAATGGATATTTTGAAGGAGAGCAATATAAAAAATGTACAAGTATGGGTGAGATTTATTTATTTATACTCATTTTTTATTTTTTTTAAAACTTTTCTCAAATACATATGATATATTTATTTATTAAATACAAAAGATTCAGAGTTATTGATTTATAGACTAGAGTGACCTATATATGCAAGTGTCCTTTTAATTTGTTTAAGTTAAATTTTTTAATACAAATTAATTTAAAAAAAAAAAAATTATACATGTGTGAATTATTTGAACTAAAATTAATGAAACCTAGTTAGGAAGCAAAGGGTTTAATCATATACATAATGCCAGTGGATGTTAATTCAATCCACATCTATACATTTTGGTATTTGAAGATCTGGTATCAAATTTTGAAAATTAAATTATATAATCATATAATAATTAATATCCTATTTGCATATTTTTAATAATATAATATTTTGAAAATTAAATTATATAATCATGTAGTAATTGATATCTTATTTACGCATTTTTATAATATATAATAACAACGTGAATGATAGAATGTAAATTTTTTTCCAAGCTAATAAAATCTTTCAATATTAGACTAAACCCGGCAATTTAATCACACATTCTTTATAACAATGGTTTTAGTTTGAATTTCCATGACTTATCATCCTTTTGTACAGCTTGTAAGTAGTCAAACAAAAAAGAAATGGAAAATGAAAGACAAAAACAGAAAAGGAAACCCAATAGTGAGAGAATTACGCGAGTAAGATTACGATGGCAAAACAGATTCTCATTCCTTCCTTGAATGCAAAGTAGGGGACTGATTCTAGCTTCAAGTTTTCAATTACACATCTCTTTCTTGAACCCAAACATTATCAGATTCTATCTTTCCCTTTGCCACTCTGTAATCTAAATATGCTAATTTAAACTTCATGCTTAAGATCATAGAACAAGTACCATCATCAAATTTTCTTCGCAAGAGCCCCCACCTCCTGTACGTACATGTTAGTGACTGAAAATTTTCCTTTTTTCAGAGTCGTTAATTAGTTCTTGTCGTTCCTAAATATATATAGTCTACTCCACATTTGATTAAATTCCCTCTGTCTCTTCACTCACATTCCTTAATAATGATTTCACAGCTCGATCAAGAGAATCAGAAAGTATAAACGTAATGTCGCAACTACTGCACGGGACGCTAGATGTAACCATATATGAGGTCAACAGGCTACATACTGGGCTCAACTTCAATCTCAGTGGCAAGGTGCCTTGATCAAAACCTGTCTTTCTTGTTCTTTTATGTATAACAAAAAGAGAGAGAAAGAGTAAATTTCATGTGCGCTGCCATGAGTTTGAAGTCTAAGTTATTTATTCAGTTTTACATACTTTAAAGAATGGACTGCATATATGTGATTACTAAAAAATAACTTGTTTGAGTTGCTATTTACAACTAAAAAAGAAGCATGAAATCGTAAAAGTAATCAATATTAGCTTTCCTAGCTTTGTTATCTTCCATTCCAGTTATCGAAATAAGATGTGTACATGTCATTTGGTGTTTGTTACTTTGTTTGACAAGGAATATAAAGCCACAATTTTTCTTTTTTACTTGGGGGAATTTCTAATTAGAAATGAACTTCTTTGTCTCTCAAAACTGAACTGCACTATCTAATTTTTTTTGCCCTGGAATCTGAACTCATCCTACATGTTTTATATTTTTGTCTCTTTCCTATTTTCAATTTTGAAAAGAAGGGTATAAGAAACTTATGGAAAAAAATTCCTGCCCAACTCAAGAGTTGTCTGCCATGCAAGCCTAAGGTATGTTAATTGCCAATCTTTCTCTTTTAATTATATATATTTGCTTTATTGAAAGTTTAGTACTTGGCATGTAAGGGAAATATTTGTAATACTCCCATAATGCTAAACAAGGCACCAGTGCCATAAACAAATCGGCAACTAAGCAATTACCTCCTAAATTTTTGTGTATAATTCAAATATGGTTTTAACAAATTTTAGCCTTTTTCAGTATCACACGAATACTAGAGATAAAGCTTGTGTATACCATTTTTTTTTTCTTCTCATATGAACGTTCCTTGCAAATCTAACATATTACAATTTTATTTAGATTGCTAGGACTAGATTGTATGCAACTGCTGATTTAGATAAAGCAAGAGCTGGGCGGACAAGAATGATAGGTCAAGCCTCTAGGCCTAAATGGAATGAGACCTTTCATATATATTGTGCCCATTTCATTTCTGAGATTATATTCACTATCAAAGATGATAATCCTATTGGAGCAACTCTAATTGGAAGAGCTCATGTACCTATTGAGCAAGTCCTAAAGGGTAACATGGTGGATATATGGGTTGCCATATGGGACGAAGATCGTCGTCCCATACAAGGTGGTTCTAAAATACATGTTAAAATGCAATTCTTTGATGTCATGAGAGATATAAATTGGTCTAAAGGAATAAGGAGTCCACGATATGCCGGAGTTCCTCGTACATTCTTTACTCAAAAAAGTGGTTGCAAAGTTACTTTGTATCAAGATGCTCATGTCCCAAATGCTTATCTCCCAAGGATTCCCCTATCTGAAGGAAAATATTATGAACCTAGTAGATGCTGGGAGGACATTTTCAATGCCATCACAAATGCTAAGCACTTGGTTTACATAACTGGGTGGTCTGTGTATACTGAAATAACCTTAATAAGGGACCCAAAGAGGTCGATTTCTGGGGAAAAAAGGACCCTTGGGGAGCTTCTCAAGAGGAAAGCTGATGATGGTGTGAATGTTCTTATGCTTGTGTGGGATGACAGAACTTCGGTTAAAGAACTGAAGAAAGATGGGTTGATGGCAACCCATGATCAGGATACTGCAGAATATTTTAAGAATACAAAAGTGCATTGTGTGTTGTGTCCCCGTAACCCAGATGATGAAAGAAGCATAATTCAAGGTCTTGAGATTTCAACAATGTTTACTCATCATCAAAAGACAGTAACTGTTGATAGTGAAGTACCTGGTGGAGGATCCCAAAAGCGGAGGATAGTAAGTTTTGTTGGTGGTATTGATCTGTGTGATGGGAGATATGACACACAAGAACATCCTTTGTTTTCAACTCTGAACACAATCCATCGTAATGATTTCCATCAGCCAAACTTCCCAGGAGCTTCAATCAAGAAAGGAGGCCCAAGAGAGCCGTGGCATGATATTCACTGTAGACTAGAAGGGCCAGTGGCTTGGGATGTCTTGTTCAACTTTGAACAAAGGTGGCAGAAGCAAGTTGGGAAGCAATTCTTACTCCCTCCTAGTAGGCGTAATGAGATTCTAGTCCCTCAGTCTCATATAGCATCACCAAATGACAGGGAGACATGGACTGTTCAGTTGTTCAGATCCATTGATGATGGTGCAGCTTCTGGCTTCCCTCAAGACCCACACGAAGCAGCTGAATTAGGCCTTGTTAGTGGGAAAGATAACATCATTGACAGAAGTGTTCAGGATGCTTACATAAATGCTATTAGGCGAGCCAAGAATTTCATCTACATTGAAAATCAGTATTTCCTAGGGAGTTCATACGGTTGGAAAAAAGAGTCTGAGATAAAAGTAGAAGATATTGGGGCTCTGCATCTTATACCAAAGGAGCTGTCTCTAAAGATTGTGAGCAAGATCGAAGCAGGCGAAAGGTTTGCAGTGTACATTGTGATCCCAATGTGGCCAGAAGGTATACCTGAGAGCGATTCAGTTCAAGCAATATTGGATTGGCAACGGAGGACAATGGAGATGATGTATGCTGATGTTGCTGCAGCCATTCACAGAAACAGAATTAAAGCCCATCCTAGGGATTACTTGACGTTTTTCTGCCTTGGAAATCGAGAGGGTAAGAAAGATGGAGAATATGTTCCTCCAGAAAGACCAGATCGTGACAGTGACTATGGTAGGGCACAAAATGCCAGGCGCTTCATGATCTATGTTCATGCCAAGATGATGATAGGTAAGAGATTCAAAACTCCTACAACCACAATTTGTATGTGATTCTTCGTAAGACACTACTTCAATATCAACTACTTGTCCAACATACTCACTAATTCTGGGGACTTTTGCTTGTTTCAGTTGATGATGAATACATAATCATTGGTTCTGCCAACATAAACCAGAGATCAATGGATGGTGCAAGGGACAGTGAGATTGCAATGGGCGCGTTCCAACCATATCATCTAGCATCCTATGGGCCACCCAGAGGACAGATATTTGGGTTCAGACGGGCATTATGGTATGAGCACCTTGGAGATCTTGATGATGATAAAGCCTTTAACCATCCAGAAAGTGATGATTGCGTCAAGCTCGTGAATTATCTTGCTGACTTGAACTGGGAAAAATACTCAAAGCAAACATTTGATGAACGAAGTTCATTTAACCACCTTCTGCGCTACCCCATTGATATAACCAAAGATGGGAATGTAACACAACTGCAAGAGTTCAAATTCTTTCCTGACACCAAGGCTCCTGTTCTGGGCTCCAAATCAAGCCTTCCCCCAATTCTCACCACCTAGCTTCGTGCATAATGATCATGGTAACCAACACCAAACCTACCGAGGTAATTTTATGGTAATTCGACCTTTTTTGAGTTCTTGTTTGATTATGATAATATGCTTGCATGAATCATAGAAGGTTGCTCATGGTTTGCCATTATGGATATGACCTCTGCTTTAGAATCATCGATTCTACAGAGAAGAAAAATCAGAAGCACATTTGATGAGGAAATGTCCTGCAAAGGAACTTATTCCACATTTATTGCCTCCTTAAACTAAAGCCCCATATTGAAACTTAAATTTTACCCAAAGTTATTCTATTATAATAATTGTAGTGACAACATTGCTTTCTTTATTTTTTGGAAGGATTAGTTACCTCAGCTGCTACAAGCGATGATGTGATATATATAGATAGAGATTCTATAAAGCGAACTACATATGAAACATGTGAGGTATGGAAAATTGCAGAAGAATCTGGTGGAGGAAGATAAGGCATGGGTGGCGAAATGAACCGGATGCTCAGTTGATAATAAGAATCTTCTTTGATTAATTATTCAAAACTAATGTTTAAAATTTCATTCCATAGAAGAAGGTTGAACTTATTTTAATCGCCTTAGTCTTGATGGAAGGCATGTTGTACTTTAATGATGAAAGACAAATGTAAAAGTGTGGTGCTCGTGTACAATAAATTTCTCAGACAAATTAAATTAAAAACAAAAAAACAAAATACTCGTGCAATTATTTGAGCCAAAATCAATGAAACTTCAAATGGGAATGTGAAAGGATTGGGAGGTAAAACATATACATAATGCCAAGAGCGTTGACTCATCCGTACTAACTAATATACTTTGAGGACCTTTGTATCTAATTTTGAAGATTAAAATGATATAAATAATATAATATCCTACTTCTATTATTTTTCTCTCTTTCCGGCGACAGAATGGTTAAGAAATGTCCTCCCCAAGTTAACATCTCCTAGGCTGGAACATTCAACCATGTGATTCAAAAAACTATTATTATAGCGACTAGTCAATGTTGGGTCTATTTTTTTTAATAAATAATAACTTGAAGTTGAAAGATGAAATTTAAATTAATGATTTAGTTTTAAAAGGTTATTGTTCTCTCAATTTAGTTCTCTAAAATAAAATCTCTTCTTTTACCATCTAAAAGATTACTCTTTTTTTAATTTAGTCCTTAAAAAAATAAAGTTTTTTAATCTAATTCTCAAAATATTTATTTTTCAATCAAAATAGTCCTCTAAAAAGAAATTGTGACTTTTTAATGCATTGAAATGTAACTCATTTCGTTTTAAAAACACGTAGACAAATTCATATATTAATTAATAGCTACATGAAATTTCATTTTTGCCTAAAGGACAATTTAGATTGAAAAAAATATATTTAAAAACTAAATTGAGATATTTTATTTTTGAATAAGTAAATTGAAAGGAAAATAATTTTTCAAGGATTAAATTAAAAAATTTTACCTTTAAATAACTTAATTAAAAAACAAAAAGTAATCTTTTAATAATTAAATCATTAATTTACTCTTTTTCTTTTTTTTACTAATAACACCCAGTCATTCAATCGCACTTTGTTCATAACAATCGTTTTAGTTTGAGTTATCTTCCCTTTTGGCACGGTCTTAGCAGTTTAACAAAAAAGAAATGAAAAATGAAAGATAAAAACAGAATAAGAAGCTCAATTGGAACTTGGGCCTTGGAAATAGAATAAGAATACCTTGGCAAAACAGGTTCCTAATTCTAGATAGTATGTGTTTGGAAAAATGGCAGAGCACTCAAATCACGTTTTCACGAAGCACAAAATCCTTGTTTCTAGACAATTGGAGTTGGCCAAAAGTGATTCTACGCAACAATTTCTAAACACACTAATAGTCCGCAGTCTGAACCACGTCTTCCTTGAATGCAAAGGAAGGTACTGATTCTAGCTTACGGGTTACCATTTATAAATCTCTTCGTTGAAACCAACTATGGTCAGATTCTCTCTTTCTTTTTACCTCTCTGTAATATAAATATGCATCTTAACTAAATTTCAAGAAAAGTACTATCATAAAATTTTCTTCATATATAGGAGCCCAACCCTTCCTGTAACCTCAATTCCCATGTAAGCATATTTATAGTCTACTACATGTTTGTTTAAATTATCTCTCTATATTTCTCATTACTCACATTCCTTGATATTTATGATTTCACTGCACGTTCACTGGAAGTAGAAAGTATAATCGTAATGTTGCTGCACGGGACGCTTTATGTAACCATATATGGGATCGATAGGCAACTTACTGATCTCAGGCTCGGCAGCAAGGTGCCTTAATCAAAATCTCTTTTTCTTGTTCTTTAATTATCATGAATATATATATATATACACAGAGAGAGAGAGAGAGAGAGAGAGAGAGAGAGAGAGAGAGAGAGAGAGAGAGAGAGAGAATTTCATATGACTTTTGTACAAATCTTAAATCAAGACATTGTCTAGTGTCTAGCTTGATTTTATATCAACCTTGAAGCTTGGTGATTAGATTCAACTCAATTTAGTATCAGTTGATATTTTAGACTAGTTAGGCTAATTTATTTTTTATTTTTTTAAATTTTTGATTAAAAATTATAATATGAACCTTGATAAAGATATAAAATTTTTATATAAGTTTATACAAAATTACATTTTATTCTTAAAAAAATTAAAAATTTTATATATAAGTCCCAATAAAAAACATATATATATATATATATATATAATCAATAAGACTAAATTGAGTCAAATTAGTCAATTGAGCCTGCCATTCTTGTATTTCTTTTAGCATGGTCTAAATTAGCCTAGGTCAAATCGAACTATATTCATCTAAATAATTATTTAGTTTAACATTAGATATATATATTATTAATAATAGGTTAAAATTTTATTTTTATCTATAAAGTTATTGATGATGGGAAATGGCTATAACAAGAAAATGAATGACTCAAAAAAGAGAAAAAGAATTATATTACTTCAAGATATAAGTATTAGAGTGCCAAAACTAGAGTGTTAATTTGTGCAAGGGTATATAGTATATGTTACGAAGAATCTAGAGTTTTGAGATCCAAATATAAATGTGGGAATGATGTGATCCCTTTGATTAAAAAGCATGAGTCTTGCTCAAATATTTGGAACGGTATTTGCATGAACTAGAATAACATTATGAATGGATTGGTTTTAATGATACATTATACTCAAATATCGAGTATGTTACCTATCCTTTGGGCCCAAATTCGCAACCACCTTCCTGTTGTAATCTGTAATAAGCTTGCTGCTGTTCCCACGCCCTCAAGCTTTAGCAATTCGAATTCTATTTGCTGGATCCTTTCTAAGGATCGAATTTTCTCTGTGAAGTCAGCTTATGAGCTGTTGCAGCCCCTTCGTGAAAGCTTTAATGGTTTTAATTGGAAGTTGGTATGGAGGCTCCCTTGTACGCAGCGAATATGCTCTTTCCTTTGGCTTGTGGTCTAGGATCAAAGCTTATCGTGTTCGCTGTGGAATGGCTGAATCTGCTGCTTGCCCAAGGTGTCATGGCCAAGCTAAAACAACGTTGCACACAATGCGTGATTGTGGTTCTAGTAAAAGGTTTTGGCAGGCTTGTGTGAACCGACGATACTGGGCACGATTCTTTGATGCCAATCTCTGATGGAGACTGTTAAATTGATTTTAAAATAAAACTAGTGGCAGCATAATCTAAAGCAGAGTAAGTGGAAGACAAAAATAAAGAGAAATGGCGATGGCACATATCACAAGTAAAGATGGCTGTATCACTGAGATCAGCGGCGCAGCAAACATCAAATTGCATACAAATTCCAGTTGGCATTTATCATGAAGCTTAGCAGAAAACATAATCTAGAAAGCAATATTAAATTCAAATAGGCGGTGAAGAATCACCACAATTACCGACATGTATTACTATAACTAGGTTCTATTGCTTTGAGTGAAATATATGAAAGTGGTATAATGTTCTGTTTTGTGGACTGTCTTTGTAACGCAACAAGGCGGATCCAACATGCAATGAGAGAATATTTTTTGAGTATTTTGTGTACTTGTGCGTGAAAGAAAGTGAGAGTTATCACAATTATAAAACTTTCTTTTACATTTGGTTCCAATATTATTAGCAAATATATTGGTTCCAACAATCTCGCTGATTGGGTGTCGCTGAATCTTACATCTAAGATGGGGAACGATCGTGCTTTGGAGTGGAAAAGCTTTTTTGGTGTTGGGATGTGGCAAATTTGGATGCTTAGGCACAAGCTGATTTTCAAAAGGCCAGCTTTTGTTCAAACGACTTTGCTTGCTATAGAGTTAGAGATGGCTCAGATGCGCTACCCCTAGACTCTGTCGCAGGAAGGTGTTTTTTGGTTGGCACTGTCCAGTTGGGGATTGGGTGAAATGTAATACTAATGGTTCAGGGAGGAGTGGAGAAGCCAATAGTGGGTGTGGGGGGTTTCTTAGGGACGTTATGGGAAAGTGGATTCATGGATTTATCCGTACTATTGATTTAGGAGAAGTCGTCTCCGCCAAGCTTTGGGTATTTTTATTGGTATTGAGCTCGCCTGTGTACTAACTACGTTTGAAGAAGGTCTGGTTTGAAATTGACTCTTTGATCACAAGAAATTTAGTCTTAAAGGGGTGTGCTTCTTCCCACCCTTTAACTAATGAATTGTATTAGAAGAAATCTGCAAAGGGATTAGCAGGTCAAAGTTACTCATACGCAAACAGGTTAGGTGATTGACTTATGAGTTAAACTCATAGTATTGAGATTGGATGTGTTTATTACAGTATATCCCCTAAAGAATGCTATAATATCTTTGTAGATTATGTATTGGGGTTTCTTTCCCTCATTTGGTTAGTGTGTAGACTTGTTAAGTCTCTTTTTTTATCCCCAAAAAAATGTCCCCTACAAAATGAATTTTTTTATTTTAATTCATTATACTTAATTTGGTAAGATCTTAGACTTTTATGATTGTAGACCTTTTGAACGCCAGTTATACAAATTGAGCTTTGAGCCTATATTATTTAATATTTTTACGTCAATTTTAAAAATATTTTTAGATAAATTTATAACTTTAAAAAAGTAATTTAATCAAATCCAAAAACACTATTAATTGTCTTTTGCTAAACATGACTCGGCATTTTTCATTTTAATTTTTTTTTATAAATGGATCCTTTCTATTATTATTATTTTTTTCATTTTCTCTCCGATAAAATTTTAATCGTTCAAACTAAAATTTTAATAGTTTAAATTTTTTTTTTTTAAATTACAACATGCTTTCTTTTAAAATTCACAGAAAAAAAATATTTTTATTTTATATTCTATATTTTATAAAAAAATTATTTTTAAAATATAAAATAAAAATAAATAAAACTGAATCATTCAAAGTCCTAATCTTCCACTGCAGAGGCTCCAGATCCCCTTCCCTACTAACCTCCATTCTCTCTCTTCTTGTCTCCTCCTTTGTTTCTAGTCCACCGGAGATGGGCTGTTGAGCGATGCCAGACATACAAAGAGATGCATGCTCCTCCTCCTCTCTTTATCTCCTCTAATAATGTCTGTCCTCGGAGATAATTTATCTGCAATAAATTTGCACAAATCAAAGAGGCACGGACTCAAAGGAAAGTTATCAAGACTGAAATCATTGGACAACCCAGAAAAGTAATCCAGCTCAAGTAATACCTATATTGTTTCTACAGGAGAAACAAACAGAAGATCAAGGAGCTTCTTTTTTTTTCTTTTTCTTTTTTCTAAATTTCATTCATTCAATCGTAGCGGTGTATTTCACAAAGAAAGTTTGACTAACGGGCTAAAGTTTTTCCACAAAACATGAATCATCGTACTTTATCTATCGACTCTGACGAAATATGAGACCATGTTTTGTTAAATGCAAAATATCAAAAATACATAATTTGAATTCAAAATAAAGATATTTTGCAGCCAGTATCTCAACTTCTTCCACAGCATACAATATATTATATCAGAGGCACCACTTACGAACGGCACTTGCATTCCAAAAGCCATCACCATGCCCCTTTTCCATCAAAAACAATTCTTACAATCTTATCAATTATGTACATAGATCTAGCCACTCAAGTAACTGAAGGACGCAGTTGTATGCTTATTAGATTGACAATTTTGCTAAAAGTTTACATTGATCTGATTAGGGGTTCAAAATCTAGATTTTGTTATTACACCCTTCGGTGAACGTGAAATTCATCACCATTAAAAGCTCAATTTCGCTCTGCGATGTCGACGTGTAGAATACCCAAGCTTTACCCGTGAACTTCGATAGGATTTTAATCTTACATCAAAAGTATGAGATTTCAATATAGAGTTTGGATCTTCTAATTTTATGTGTTAACTTTTGAAATATAAATTTCTTAAAAGTTAGTTTCAATGGTATCAAAATTGGACTATGATTAAGTGAGTTTGCTCTAAAGCGAAGCTTATAAGACCTTAAACTTCTAACCTCATGCATTAACTTTTGGGTATTACTCTTCCAACAGTTTCTATTAACTTTTAAAATTTATTTGAAGTATTTTTAAAATTTATGGATCTATTTTAAAAATATTTATAATATTAATATAAAAAGCTAAATATATAAAAAAAATTTGCTATTTACAATTAAAAGAGAAGCATATGAAGCATGAAATTGAGAAATTAATCAGTACTAGTCTTCCTAACTTTTCTAACTTCTAGTTGTCGAAATAAGTTGTGTGAATGTCATTTGGCATTTGTTACTTTATTTGATGAGGAATATAAACTAAAGGGAGAATTTTTATTGCTCGCTTGGTAGATTTTTTTTATTAGAAATGAATTTCTTTGTCTCCCAAAGTT
>JAIUCV010002672.1:0-43089 GCA_026724425.1 Erythrophleum ivorense | reverse complement strand
GACCAAGCTAGTGTCTAAGTGAGTGTGTGGCTTTAGAATTGAGTTCATGAACCTAATTAGCTTCCTTGAATTGTATCTAGGCCAAGAGAAATCTTCTCCACACTTTTGTGTGTGTGTGGCAGAAGCAAGGAAGGGAGATTTAAGGGAAAAAGTGTGTAATTGCTTCTAAAGTAACTTTTTCTACCTTCTCTCATACATGGATGTGTGCTTAGCTTGTTTTAGAATATGTGTATGTGTATTTTCAAGTTATAACAAGTATGATAGCATGATTTCATATGCCATGATTTTATGATGACATTATGTTTTATATGATGTTTATGATGTGTGCTTGGGTTTGTTTGAGTGTGGTGAGGTCAAGAACCCTTACCCATGGTGAGGATGAGCCAAGAACCCTTAAGATTGATTAAGACAAAACAAAAAGTCTCCCAAAAGCAAGATGGACTCCCAAGAGTATAGTTGAGTCCAAGAATGTCTAAAGAATGGGTGAGGCAAGTCTAATATCCACAAGAAATTGGGTGAGGCCAATCCATTTGCTTAGCAAACCTTTGTATGCTATGTATGACTTTCTCAAATGATGAAAATATCTCTTGAATGTTTACACATATCAACATGACTATACATGCATTTATGGGACTTGTTTGCATCCATTATGTATGATTGAATGGGAGATGAGTTATTGGGATTCTTTGAATCTCATCCCCTCCTCTCCAATATTCTAACATGCTAGGTGAACCAGGAGAGCAAGGTAATGGAAGCCAACCACCTTAAGGATGAAAGGATGACAACCAAGTGCTTGAATTTTGTTACTTTGAAACTATACAATTGGCAAATGATGTAATCCATAGATGTATATGTATCATGATGTCATGAATACATGTAATTATGATAATATGTTATATATAAATGAGAGAATATGTTAGGTGACCATTAGAATGTGATTTGAACATGTGTTGGCAAATGATCTTCTTGGATGATATTATGGAAATGTGTATAAGCGTGGATGAGATGGCCAAATGAGATGTATGGAGTTTGGGACCATTTGGGCAGCTCACATAAGTCTTAATTATACTTTTAGACTTGCCCAAGAAGTGCCAAATCCCAAGAAAAGTCATTTGGACATTTTGGTATCCCATATGGAGCCAAAATTGACCAATATAGAACCCTATGTCACTTTTTGTCCAAATGAGCCTCTTCTTGATCTAAGATTTGACATGTAATTAGATCTTGTTGAAAGCTTTTTGGGAAGCTAAAGAATATAATTTTCAAGGTTTATAGAATATTTGATGAATTTTCAAAATTGGGAAAATTTTTAGTTTTGGTCATGTCACTATTCATATTGGTCTGAAAATGAAACCTGTCACACAGGGCTTAAATGATGTCCAATTGTCACAAAATTTTATACAGAGATATTAGACATTGCCAGTGACTCGTGCCAACTAGAAGCACCTCATTTGGATATCTAAAGAGGAAGATATAAATTTTCAAAGAATCTATCCAGTATCAGGAACTTCATCCGACCTCAGTTATTGTTTTGATTGAATTTTGAGGTCTAGGCGTGCCTAAACTAGTCTTAAGTTATTTTTTTCCCTCTAGCTAACATCCACAGCTTTCCATATTGATATTATTTGCATATATTGGATTTTTGTAGAATTAACTGGACATTTTCAATATTTGCTACAAAAATTTGTGATAGCACCAGTAGATAGTTTGACCTCTGGACCGTTTCAAATGTCAAATGTCCTATGTGATATATGTTATGGTCTGGACATATTTTTAGTATTAAGTAGACATATGTGACATTTCAGAATGAACAAGAATGCATGATTTTGATTTTTTTAGGATTAGTTATGATTTTCCAAAGTTATGACAGAAAAGAAGCAAAATATGGCCGAAATTATATGTGTATATTTCATGCATTCCTTCGAGTTCCTTGAGATGTAGGCCACTTTTGATTATTCAAATGATTTGTATTCATGTAATTAAATATGATAATGTATAGTATGAGCTCACATGGTCCACATGACACCGAATGAAATTTTTATACACGACATAACGTAAAGAAATGTATTTTTTTGATGGATTTTCTCACTTCCTTCATCGAATGTTTCATGTGGGCATGCAAATATGTATGAAATGAGTTAGAAATATATGGTGTTACACAAGTGGTGTGAACACCGTATTTTGTCAAGACAAAATACAAAAATAATAACAAAAAAAAAGAAACAAGAGAAGGGAAATTAAGAGGAAACGAAAAATGAAAAAATTTAAATTAAAAGCTTTAGAAAAAAAAATTAAAAAAAATAATAATATAAAAAAAACATAAATAAAACAAAAAAAGTGATAAAAACAAATAAAAAAATCAAAAGAAAAAATAAATAAATAAAAAAGAAAACAAAAACAACAAAATTTTACAAAAAAAAAGGGAACAAACATATAAACTTAAAGGAAAATAAAAATAATAAAAATAATAATAATAATAGACGTAAAATAATTAAAAATGTATATATTATGAAAAGAAACACTTTCAAAAAAAAACGAAAGAAAAGGAAAAGTAAATTAAAAAAATTTTATATAATAATAATAATAATCACGGTAATATTAATAAATTTTTGAAGGCTTAGAAAATAAGAAAATTCTATTAATAGGAAAATTCAAAAAAAAAAGAGAAAGCCCAAATCCTTTTAACTCGGGTCCATTTAGCTATATCTTAGCCCAAAATTCGGAAACAGAGTGGGCTAAGACATCTAAGCCCATCTACTACTCTACTTGCCTCTCCCCTGGGCTGGATTAACCCAACCCGATCCATTCTTTAACCTGCCCGTCTCTCCCAACAGCCTTGAGCTCTAGCAGTCAACACACACGCAGACAGAGAGAGGCTGAAAGATGAAAATGGAAAAGCAGCAGGGGAGTTGGGGAGCCCGAGGCTTCAGGGGAGCGTGAGAAGGGAAGGAGCAAAGCAGCGCATCAGAGGGGGCCGGCAGAAGATGAAGCAGAAAGCTTGCAGGCCTGGCTTGAGGCGTGGACTCCCTTCCGATCCCTTTCATCATCGAGCCGAGAGAAGATTTAACGCCAAAATGGAAAAATCGGGGGGGGGGGGGGGTCCGAAAAAACGATCGAAGGGAATCAGCAAGAGAGGAAAGGGATCGAAGATAAAGAGGATCGAGAGGGAAATCAAGAGGGGACTAAAAAAAATTGAGACGGGGGGAGAAACCGAAATCGAGGGGGAGAATAGAGACCGAAAAATCGAGTGCAAGGGGAGAGGTTTTTCTGATTGGGGTCCAGAGAGATTGGGGAAGAGAAACCTCGAATCGGGAAGTGAGGAAGGAAGCAGAGAGGAACCTTGCTGATTTCGGGGAAGATAATTACGATTCGGAGGAGCAAAGGGGCAGAGGAACTTTCAAATCAAAGGAGGCAGCGAGGACCGAGACTGCTCGAAGGAAAAGACCATCTCCTTGCTATTATCGTCATAGGTAAGTCATTAGTGTTGTTGTTGGCTTTCTCTGTTCTCCCAATGAGTTTCGCTTGGGGTCGCTGATAATGTGTAATTAGAATGGAAAACTGGAATCTGAAATATTATATGTCTGGTATGCTGGAGATGGGCACATTAGGTGCTCGATAGATTACCTAAAGGAAATATGGTTTAAGCTCTATATTTGATAATGATTGCTGGATAATTCTTGTCTGATTTCACCTCTGCTGTCGGTTTGTCTCATCTCTATTTTGTCGATATACACTGAAACTTTTTTTTTTCTTTTTTGTTTTTTTGTTTTGATGATATGAAAATAAATTAGTTTCGCGCCTCTTTGTTTTACGCATAATGTCGAGTATTGGATCACATGCTGTTAGTAGCTTTGTATTAAGGATTCTGGTGAGGCATGAGATCTTTCCCCCTTGTCTATGCGAGAGTGCCTTGTAGGTGTTTGATAAAATTCCTAAAAGAAATTTGATGTATGGGCTAGACGTTAGATTGCTGGAGAACTCGTTGACAGAAACGTTTATGTGGGCAATCGAGCATATTGAACCTGGGGGGTCATAGCCTTTATTTTTATTTTATCTTTTTTATTTTTATTTTTTATTTTTTATTTTGTTTCATTTCATTTTTTTTGTGTGAGGCTGAGTGTTTATGGTTCTGTTTTGTGATGCATTTGCTCGGCAATGGGGGTATTGTCTGCTAACTGCTTAAACATCGTGGGAGGGGAAAATAATATTTGAGAGCAGATTTAATTTTCGAGTGCCTTCTTGCACTATTCCTTTGCTACGCTTTGCTAGTCATATATTTATCAAGCGCGGGGTTTGTTACTCCAACGTTATGGGGAAAGTAATGCTTGAGGAATCTGATCTGCAACCACAAATGGAATTCGAACGTTGATTCCACCTGAGATATAGGCATAAGTATAGATATGGGGCAGTGTATGGAAAACTCAGGCAGTAGAACCTTGGGGAATTGTTGTATGGGGGTTAAATTCCAGATGTACTTGTAAGTGTATTCGAACATAATGTAACATTGAGACCAGAAACACACCAAGCACACACTGATCTTACATATGGCCAGTTCTGCTTTATTTTCTGATTTTATTTTCATATTCGCCACTTTTGATTCCTTCGAATGTGTCATGTGGGATCTTGTATCCCCTTTTGACACACAATAATAAACCCATGGATCATGTGAGATAATAGGCCTCCTTGACATTCATTGGGTTACAAGTTTACATTTTATATGTTTTGGGCTCTATCAATCAACATCAAATTGGTTCCCTTTTTTTTTTTTAAAAAAAGAGAGGTTCTCAAAAGGGAGACCAGATAAAAAAGGGAGAAATAAAAAAAAGAAGTAAGTAACAAAAAATAATAATAATAAAAAAATAAATAAAAAAAACAGGGAAAAGAAGGTAGTAAGAAAACAAACAAAACTAACAAAAACAAAAACAAAAAAATAAAAACAAAATGATAAGTAAAGAAAGGGTAAATAATTAAAAAAAAGAAAGGAGATTTAAAGAATAAAAACAGAAAAAGAGCAAAAGAGAGACATTAACCCGGATTTTTCTTGCATATTGAAATATCCAGCCCATTAAAGCATCCCAACTAGCGAAAACCACTTTGAATTGCCAAAAGAAAGGTAGTTCTCATTGCTTTCTTTCCTTTTCTTTTTCACAAAAAAAAAAGAGAAAAAATAAACATACAAACAAACAAACAAAAAATAAAAATAAAAACATAATTAAGATATAAAAAAGAGATTTAAAAAAAAACAAAAATAAAAACAAAAAAAGAGAAAAAATAAACATACAAACAAACAAAAATATAAAAAAAAATAATTAAGATATAAAAAAGTAATTAAAACAAAAACAAAAAAACAAAAAAAAAAAGAGAAAATGAAACAAAACAAGAAACAAAAATGATGAAAAAAAAGGGGAAAACTGAAAAGCTAAGGCAAGGAAGCTAAAACTAAATTAACCTTTAGCAAATTAAAATGCATCAACCAATCTCAAAATTCATTTTATTTGTTAATGCAAGAAGTAGAATCTGTTATCCTTGTCTTTTCATAAAAAGAAATCATTTGAATGAGTGAAAAATCAAAAGAAAAAATATTGATAATAATAATAATAATAGTGAAAGCATAAAGAAATGAGATTAACGATATCTTCGGCAGATTAAAACCCTTCACCCAATGCTAACCTTGTTTGGTTTGCCAAAGATAAAAACTATTCTTATCTTCCTCTTTTCACCCCGAAAACAAACAAAAAATAAACACGAAAGCGAAAACAAGAATAAAACCAAAAAGTACTTGAAACAAAAAAAAGGGCAAAACAGAAACAAAATAACAAAACAAAAAAAAAGACCCAGTAAGAGAAAATAAGAAAACGAAGGATGATAAAAGAAAAGAAAAAAAGATTGAAAACATATAAAGAAAGTAACATTACATTTACTTTTAACAAATTAAAACACATCAATCAATTTCAAAATCGTTTTATTTATTAAAAGGAAAAGTAATTCTTATTTTCTTGTCTTTTCAAAATAAAAAAATAAAAAAAATAACAACAAAAACAAAATAAAACAAAACAAAGAATAAAAACTAAAAATAAAAATGAAAAAAAAATAAAACAAAATCAATCCCAAAACTAAAAAAAAAAACTAAAAAAAAAAACAAAAAAAAAAAGCAAAAAACAAAACAAAACAAAACATCAACCAAATTCAAACTCTAGATCGAACTACGTGGACTTTGATCCCCTTCAGAGGGTACGTAGGCCCTAGGCTTTTATCCTAGGTCAAGTCCGCCCTTATAAATAAAATTTTCTATTCAATATTTATTTTCTTAATTTCTTTACTATTTTCTAATTTTGTTTCTTTAATTTCATTCTTCCTCTTTAATTTCATTTCTTTTATTTTTATTGCTTATCTTGCATATGATTTGTTAGGGAGAATCAAAATAAATTAAAAGGTCATGGTAATTTTGCACAACTAACTTAGGGTAACTATTCTTAGTAATGGGTGTTGTGGCGTGCCTAATACCTTCCCCACTCACAATCGACTCCCGAATCCATTTTCTGGCTCGCAGGCCACATGTTTTGTGACATTCCAAATTAAAAAGGTTTTTTCCAAAATTTTGCCTTTTTCAAAAAAATAAAAATTTGGTGGCGACTCTACTTTTTCACACTTTATTTTAAATTCGATTTCGATTTGGCGCCGCGTAGTCGCATTTTCGAGTGTGACAAGTGGTCTTGAATAATGAAGAAAGCAATTTAACACCATTTTGAACCATTTGAAGCATAAAAAATGACCAAATTATGTGCTGAATCAAAATTGGACCAAATGAGTGAGTCTTCCCATGAAAATTGACCAACAAGTAGGTCTCCTTTAGAGATTTCCATAGAACTAAAGAATACCCAAATTGGACCTCCAAAGAATTTATTATGATTTTTCAAAATTGGGAAAAGATTTCAAAATGGCTGAGTACACTGTTCATTTGGTTAGTTCTTTTTCCTGTGTCATCTGCAAGTCAAATAGTGTCTAATGGCTATGAACTTTTACAGACATAAACTAGACATGCCAAGTTTTTTGTAGCACTTGAAAGCACCCCATTTGGAGGTTTATAGAGGGAGAACCAAATTTTTGAATTTGCATATTAGTATCAAGGGCACAGTAGGACCTCTGTTACTATTCCATCAATTTTTGAGGGCCAAACTCTATTGTTTTAGTTTGGAATTATTTTTAGCCTCTAGTTAACATCTATAGCTTTCTAGAAATCCATCACATGCTTAATTTGGATTTTTCTAGAATTAATTATGATTTTTAAAAGTTTGCATTAGAAACCTAGTATTGGAACCAGAGAGCATCTTTGCATTTTCTGATGTGTGGATTATAACCCTAAGAACATGTGCTATTTCTTCATGTTTATGACTTGTATAGATGGATTATAAGTAGAGGATGATATTGGGGAGTTCACAGGGTCCACGAAAAGTAAAATGAATTTTTGAAGCCTTATGCAACGTAAAAATAATGTATTATTTTTATTGATTTTCTTGAGAAAGTTGCCAAACCAAGGAAATGTAATTAGATAAAAATAAAGGGAAGACTAGAATAATATGGTGTTACACAAGATCATGAATTCTAGAGGTTGTTTCACTATGCCCTTGTATAGAATCATAACTATGTCATAAGCTAGAATAAGCTTGTGTAATGCTTATGTGAGGCTAAAGTTGGTTCCAATGATGTGTTTGTATCTTATTTGATATGTATAGGCCAAGTAAATCAAACTCCTCCTAGTTGTATATGTGAGACCGAGAAGGAAAAGTGAAATCCAAGGAAGAAAGTTTGTGTTTCTTGAGTCAAGGTAGCTTTCTATCCTTTCTTTTATGTATTTCTTAGTTGTTTGATTGTCATTGGATGCTTATATGTATGTTTGACGCATGAGATATGTCTATAGCCATTGATTAAATGTTTTGATGTCATTATATTTCTTAAATGACAATTTGAATATGTATAGTTCTTAATGGATGAGGTTGTGCCAAAAGTCCCTTAGAATGGGTGAAGAGAAACAAAAAATCCCTAAGAATGGGTGAGACAACCAAAAGTTCCAAGAATGAGTGAAATTAAGTCAAAAGTCCCTCAAAGTAGGCAAGGAAAATCCGAAAATCCCAAAGAAATGGGTGAGGCTAGACAAAAAGCCCTTAGAGCCTATGCTTGACTTAAATGAGTTTATGTGACATAAAAATATGTTTATGTATGGTTGCTAGAAGTTTTATGACATGCTTGCATTCTTTGACATGAAAGTATACCATATATGTATGCTTGAAAGGGTAAAAGAGCTATTAGGATTCTTTGAATCTCACTCTTCCTCACATTATGTCTAACCATATCTAGGTGAGCCTCATAGAGCAAGAAATGGAAGCCAAGGAGCTTGGAGAATGAGACTTTAACAATAGAATAGAATTTTATGTAATTTGATATTAAAGTTTGTATGTATAAGTAAATTATGAGTTGTGAACTCTTGAGCATGTGTAAAGGTATGTAATTATGATATATGAATCAAATTTAGAACCTAATGTATGAATTTGTGAGTTTTTGACATTCTTGAACCTTAGTGTATATGTGTATAAGAATAAGTGGAAGAATGATTTTAAGTTTCATAATGGTATGGACCTATTTTGATGTCTCTATATGCTATAATTGAGGTGTTGGACATGCTCAAATGATCATGGTTTAAGAGGAAAGTCATTTTGGACCATTTGGAACCATTATGTGACCATTTTGAGCCATATTCTTGCCCTGACCAAAGTTTAACCAAATGGATGAGTTTTTACATAAAATTTGGCAGGCATAAAGGTCATATTCAAATTTTTTCACAAAACCAAAGAGTACCATTTTTGAAGCTCTCAGAATTTATTATGAATTTTCAAAGTAGGCCAAATTATGCAGAAACTATCACTATTACTATTCATATGGTCAGTTTAATTTTTGGTGTCATATAGGAATCAAATGAAGTCCAATACTTATAAAATTTTATATGCATATAGTTGACATCATAAACTTTCCATAGCCACCAAGAGCACTCAGTTTGGATTTGTATAAAGAGATATATGAATTTTTGAAAATTCTAGTTTGCTACAGAATGTGCTCCACATCCAAAGTATTTTTCCATCAAATTTTATAAGCTAAATGTGGTTTTTTTGATCTAAAATCTATATGATAGTTAGAAGACATCCTGAGCTTTCCAGAAAGTTATCATTTGCATGATTTGGATTTTTCTAGAATTAGTTATGAATTTTCAAAATTTATATCAAAATATAGAGCATATGGAAAATTGCAACTGTGATATAATTTTGTGATGTATGCCTTGGACCTGAAATTTATGGTTCAAGTTGTGATATTTTTTATTGAAAAAATGTGTTATAGATCGAATATGGGTTTGGCAAGTCCACATGGTCCATTTAACCAAAGATGAAATATTTTGGCTTTTAATAATGGCAAATTTCGTTGCAAAAAGTGTTAATGTCATAAAAATAGATACTTTTTACCTAGTTTTAGTACATATTAAATGTTAGATAGATATGGTATTACATAAATGCTTTTAGAATTGTGTTTTCATTTCAAGTCATCAAAAAATACTTTGAATGAGTTAAGTTATTTGAAAATGACTAAGGATGATTTTAAACCTTAGAATTACTCATACTTATATTTCTGTGTTTTGTCAAGAAACATAAATTTTCTCCTCAATTCTCTAGTCTCTCTTTTTGGCCCCACACACGCACTTGGGAGAGGTTTGACTTACTTGGCCTTGACATATTAAACAAGACACAACTACATCAATAGAACCATCTTTAGCCTCATACAAACTTTACATAAGCCAATTCTAGTTTTAGGTATCTATATGGCTCCATTTAGTGGCATAATGAAACAACTTACGTAACTCATCACCTTGGCTCCAATTTTTCACTCAATCTAAGTCATATGACTCTATGTAAACTCACTAAAGTCATCACAAGTTCAAATCAAAGAGCCTAGTAACAAGTTGCTTCTTTATACATAATGGAACCTTAAACTTTCACCTTCCAAAATAAAGCTTCCAAATTCAAACCAATGGTTCTTTTAGTATTTATAATTCATATCTAGATCATTTCTATTTTTAGAATCAAAGAAAACTCTCCCTAAGTACTTGGACCTACTCTTGGCCAAGACATGCACCTAGAATGTCACATGTGGAGTTTCATTCATTCTTCTAGGGAATTTAACACTTATATGAATTCCTTAGTCTCTTCTTAACTCAATCATACTCTTACATGGTCTAAAATATCATTCTAAAGCCTCATATTTCCTTAGATATAATCAAAATCCTAATTTCCACAACTTGCTACCAAATGCTTCTTATTTGATTCCTTTGGTTCTATATGATTCTCCATGCTTCAAAACCCCATTTCTTATCAAGTTTGGACTAAAATCAAATTTCCTTCATAGTCCCCTTAGGCTGGTTGAAATGGAGAAGCATAGAAACTGTCACACCATCACATGTTATATGTTACAACTTACTATGTTAGAGAACCTTGTTCTTACTAACAGAAAAACTTATACTTACTGTCAAAACATCTTGTTGACAAGGTCTCGAATTTCACATTGCAGAATACAAGATCTTGTCGACAAGATTCTCAACCTTGTTGAGAAGATATTATCTCAATTCTTATATTGACAAGGTCTAATGCTACACATCCTTAACAAGTTTCGATCAAAATTCACATCCATTCATAAGTATTAACACCTAAATTAGGCCTCTCATGGGTCATTTTGAGCTATAGGGATCCAAACTTTATTCTTTCTTTTCCTTAATTCATTTTCATCATAGAAAAGTTCATTCATACTCATTTTAACATGTTTAACTCATGGAACACACAAAATCTTCATAGGACCTGAAAATGACAGCATGGTTATAACCTCTACACTAATTTTGAAAATTCAAAACCTAACTTATATAACTTTAAATGAATGCAAATTAGATATCTGTGGAAACCTTAGTATGTAAACTACATGATATAAAAATTTTAGGTGAAATTGAGTTCATTTGCTCTACCAAAAGTAATGGAACAATAACCTACTACAAAAAGGAGGGCATATGGTAGACCTAAGTTTTAAAATTCTATATCCTAAGCTACACAACTCTATTTTAAGTGATCTTAGTATCCATGGAAAGCTTGAGATGAGACCTATATGATATAAAAATTTCAAGACCATCTGAGCTCATTTGGCTCATAGAAAATCTTGCATATCAGTAGCTACTATAGTACTTAGACATAATTAGACCCTTAACTTCAAAAATTCATAACTTCCTCTGTAAAACTCCTTTTTATGTAAACTTAATGGCCCTAGAAATCTTGTAATGCAAAATATATGTTTGTAAAATTTCATAAGTATTAAAGTTTATTTGACTCTTTAAATCCACTAAAAACTAGAACTACCTTATGAACAGTACCAAGGACTATTCTGCAAAATTTCTAGAACTTTGAAAATTTGTGAAATATTCTATGGATCTCCAAAAATTATGGTTTCTAGCTGGTTAGAAAGCTCTCTTAAGGATCTATATGTATGCCAAATCTTAAACTCCAACTTAAGTCATTTGGGCCACTTTGGGTATAGGACTTGTTTAGGGTCCTTTTATGCCTAACCTTGGTAACATTTTGAACCATTTGGCATCCAAATGGAATTCTTCCACTTGGAGCAAGTTTTAATCATCCTAAATGGAATTTCTAACTATTTCATATCATGCCAAAAGACTTGGATCAAAATTTGACCCTTTGGCACCTAATTAACTCATGCTTTTCAACAACATTCCATACATCATCTTAGCCATTTATTGCCAAATCATATATTCACATAACTAACACACATGTTCTCACACTTAAATACATGGTCCCATTCATAAACATTGTTAAATACATAAGTAACCATCATCCATACATATTTGTCTAGTTATACATAAACACTTCCCAAAAGTTAGAGTATTCACATTATAAACTTCATAATACATCAATTTCTATGTTCTAATGCCTCTTAACCTCTTTCCTTTTGCTTGAATAACTTGAAAATGTTAGTGGGAGCATGGGGGTGAGATTCAGGGAGAATCTCAGTGGCATAAACTCATCCAATTCAATGCAAATAAGAATACTATGAGTAAATATGATGCTTGTGATGCAATAATGCTATGCACATACATCATGTAAATCATATGCATTATATAACATGAAAACTCATTCATTTCTAGCCTATGGCAACATCATAAAACTAGCTGGGCTCTACTAATTTCAACCCAGAGCCAAGGAAGAGCTACTGCGCTCAATTCTATACCTTAGAGAGTTAGGAGCCATCACATAAACTTTTCATAAACATAAGGTGCTCATAAGACTCATATGAAAACATAATGGATCATATTTCATGAAAGTATCAAGCAACTACATACACAAGTATATCAACTCATTCAAATACTTAATTGCATGCAAGAAGTGGAGAGAAAGCTACCTTATGCAGTTAAGAGCCTCAAGCTACCACTAACTCCTGAATCCTTGTCTTTTCTTTGATCTTTTGCCATATACTTCTCAGACTCACACATACCTAAAATGAGCTTGCATTGGCTCGGCCTAAACTACATCAATTACAATAAAAAGAACCCATTAGGATACATTCTAACTCATATTTCTACCATATAGAGTTAATAAAACTCAAAAGGCATTTAAACTACTTCATGCCTCCTTAAGTAGCAATTCTTAGATTTCACTTTCTAAACTCGTAAACCTTGCTTGTTATGAGTCACATGAATCTAATGGAACTCATTAGGACCATCATATACATGATTACACAAACCTAGGGCTACTTACTCCTTTAGGCCCTTTATTTACTTTGAAAATTCACCTTTCAAAATAAGGCTTTTAAATTTAATTCAATGGTTCCATTAATGCTTATCTATCATAATTAGGCTTCTTAAAACCTTAGAATCCATTAGAGCTCTCTTTAGGTGCTCTATCCATGATCGGCTAAACCCATGCCATATAAAGGGGCTAAGGGAGTTTTACTCATTTTCTTAGGCTTTCTTAATTTTAACTTCATTTCCATGGCATAATTAACTTATAATAATCATATAAAAATTGTTTGGGCAACCCTAACAACACAATTCTATGATAGCATCTCAAATTCTTAACTTAAGCTACACATATGGCTAAAATTCAAGAATGCATATCCATGGAAATTATCATCATTCTAACTCAATTGCCATCTTTAAAATACTCCATTAAGCCTTGAATAGCCTCAATTCCAGCAGTAATTCTTCTCTCCTACACTATATCTCTTTGACCAGCCCATGCACAAACAAGATCACCTAATGCACAAATCTAACTATTTCAATTGAACCCATAAGAAATAATATTTAAAACACCCATTTATGCTCTTAAATCATTCAAACAACCAAGAGAAATATAATATGTTTTTAGCACCACCATGGATGAAACTTAGGGCTTTAGGGTTCAACACAAGATCAAAAATCTTGCAACAAGATGCATATGGGTGTAAAGAGTTCTTTACCTTGAAGCTTTTTCTTCAAAGGAGCATCTCCAAAATTTGAACTTTAGCCTTAGGTCAACCATGAAAATAGGGAATCTCGGGGTGAAATTTACATCAAAATGAAGCTCTTAGTGAGAGGAATAATTTTGCTAACTAAGAGGAAGTGAAAAGAGACAAAAATCCTTACCAAAATGTAACCTTTTTATTTCTCTCTCTTAAGAATCCATGGCTGTGTTTTTCTTTAGATTTTTCTCTCTTTCCTTTCACTAGCTAGGTCTGGTTTAATGGGGATAGAAAGAGAAAAGCTAACTTCACTATATAAAAAGGTGGAGGAAGATTTTTATAACAATTTCCAAATATTGATTCCTCCACTTTCTATCTTTCATTTGCCCTTGTTTTAAATTCTTTTTTAGAACTGTCTTCTCCATATGAAAATTTGGATTCTCTAATTTATTAAAAACATTTTCTTCCAATTTTATGGCGTTCAAAACCATCCTGAATTATCTAATCAAAGTTTTAGTCAATCCTTTGCTGAAATCACACACTGAACGGGTTTTGACCATTCAAAAAGTTTCCATGGTTTTTAGGGCCTTTGAAAACCCTAGTGAACTCAATTTTATCATTTAAAAATCTTTCCTTTAAATTTTTGAAAAGTTGCTCGAAATTACAGTTTATGCCACTATTTTGTATTGAGCAATTTAGCCACTTCGGCTCCAATTTCAAGCCACCTCTGGTTCCTTATTCTCATTTTTAGATGCTCTGTTTATTAATCTAACCTTATTTCATTTCATTTTGAGGGTCTTCTTTTGTAATTTTGTCAGTTTCAGTCTAGTTCTAGGGAGAAAGATCCAAGAAAAGCAAGTTTTTCAAAAGCAACATACCTTGTTTGATTCCTTATCAAGTAGATTTTCTTGTGTTGCTAAGGTTTCCTACAAACTACTTCTTCCTTCTACTAAACCAGCCACAAATTACCACCATTCAGAACTTCAAAACTATGGAAAGAGAAAAGAAAGAGGAGAAGAACATTGGATAAAGGAAGAGCATGAAAAGAGAATATAACACCATAATGACTTAACTCCAACTAATCTGCCTTTACACTTGATTCCATATGATTTTTAAAGAACAAATATAAACTATGGCATTTTCATGCTATAAAACAGGGTTCAAACGCTCATAATTCGCTCCATGGGTCCCGTAAACCCATCAATCACATACTCTACTCAAATTTTATTTATACAACTCATACATAGCATCAAACAACCCATAAACCACGGATATAAAGCCAAAAACTAAGAAAATGCAATTTCTCAAATGGGCCCAAAAGTCAGATTTTTAGCTCTAACTTTGGAAAATCATAACTAATTCTAGAAAAATGAAAATCAAGCAAAGCATAGCTCTCTAGAAATCTCTAGATGTTAAATTCACAATAAAAATAATGCCCAATAACAATCTCAGCATTTGGACCATGTTTGACATAAAAAAAGAAACAGAGGTCCGACTGTCCCTGGTACTGATGCAACTTACTGTCATGAACTTTGAAAATTCATAACTAATTCCACAAAAATCCAATCTAGGCAAACTATACCAATTTGATGTTAAATAGAGGAAAAAAATAATTTCAGATCATTTCAGTAGCCCTTGTACCTTAAAAATTGATAGAACAGTAACAAAGGTCGGATAGCTTCCCTGATACTGACACAAAACTTCAGAAAGTTCTTTCTCCCTCTACAGACTCCAATTGAGGTATTTCCAGTTCGTATAGGTCACTGTAGATATCTAGTTTATGCACATAAAATTTCATGACAATTGGACATCATTTGGTCCATGAATGACACAGATTCATTTTTGGACCTAGTTACACAGTACAATAACCAAACCATCAAAATTTCCAAATTTCAACAATTCGCCAAATATTCCCTAGACCTCAAAATATTACCCACTTTAGCTTCCCAAGAAGCTCTCAACAAGCTTTAGAGGCGTACCAAATTTTATATTAAGAAGAGTTCATTTGGTCATACTTTGACGGAGCTCACAAATTTGATAGTTTTAGTACCCAAAATAGTTCAAAGTGGGTCCAAATAGCCTCCCACATGTTCTAGCACCTCTTGAGCAAGTTTTAAAGCATAAACATAGTATATATGAGATGCCCAAGTGGTCCAAATCATCATACATTTCAAACTCACTATGCTACGGGCCAAAATGCACTATTGTGTACAATCCACAAAAGGGCCAAATTCCACATTTCTATTGCTTTGGCTCTCTACATAGTTCATACATCATTTATACATACTTTTACACTTGTTTAAGCATTTACATCTCAAAATAATATGTATACATCAGCACTTTAGCTTTTCTATACATCAAACTATGTGTGAATGTGCAAAAGTGGCAAAACAAAGGCCTTCTATGCCTCATCGCCTCCACTCTTAAGCTCTTGAGCTCCACCTGGACCATATGAGATGGGAGAGGGAAGGGGTGAGATTCATAGAATATCAATAGCTCATACACTCATTCAAGAAAGTAATCAAGATATATAAATAAGTCAAAGTTTGCAAACCATTCACAATTACACACACATGATTTTCATGCCATGATTTCATATCAATGCTAAAAATAAGCTCTAAGGCCTTTTGGTCTAGCCTCACCCTAATTTTTGGGACTTTTGGATTGGCCTCACCTTTGGTTTAGGGACTTTTGGCTCCACCTCACCCATCTCAAAGGACTTTTGGCACTACCTCACCAAAGCAATTTTCACAACTCAAACACACAAGCATATTGGTACCAATACATCAAGGCAATATCAAATGGCATGTCTCACAATACAAACGCATACACAAGCATACAATGACTATTACACATCCAAAAATGTAACAAGAAAGAGTGGAGAGCTACCTTATAAGCGAACACAAGCCTTCCCTTTCAATTTCTCTTCTCCCTTCTTGGTTTCACAATCACAACTAGATGGAGGTGCTTCTTTTGAGCCTAGACACACAAAGAGTATGGAATTACTCTCTTATAACTCAATAATTATTCACAAAGCTAGGGGGCTCTTCATCAAGAGAAACCCCATTACATATGTAAGAAACTAGGGATTCTCTCTCTAGAATTCTACTAACTCTCCTTCCTCTCTCAAGCTCTTAAGAAAGGAAAGCAAAGAAGAAGAAGTGAAGATACATGAGTTTTAGCCTTCTTCAAGAGTAGTTTTCCACTTTCTCTCTTCTGAACTAAGCCCAAAATATAGCTAATTCAACATCCAAAACCATAGTAAGAGAGGGAAAAGAGAGAAGAACAAAACTCTAAGAAGAAAAGCTAGGGAGATCTCAAGTTATGCTTACCTTTTTCTTGTTCTCCTTCATTCTCTAGGTCTCTTTCTCTCTCCTCAACCCTTTTCTCTGCCTTGGATGAAGCCTCAGTCGGTAAAAAGGAAAAGAAATGAATTGGGACGCTTTAAGAAGTCAAATTCTCTTTTTTCACACTTTTCCAGATTAACCCTCGCTACGGCGAGTACGTATCAGCCTCAGACCCCTATTTTCGCTATGGCGTGCACTACGGCGAGCATCTCCTTGGTTTTTATATGGGATGCCCGCACTCACTATAACTAAAAGTATTTTCGCTATAACGAAAAGACACTCTCACTATAGCTAGACCCTTTCTCACTATAGCAAATAGGTACATTTGCTATAGCTAGACCATTTCTCGCTATAGCTAGCAGACTTAGAAAATTTTAGAACTTCAAAAATTTTCAGCTTCCTTTTTTTTCTGGTAGTTACAAAGAACATTTTCTTACCCTTTTTACTTGGTTTTCTTCCTCCTTTCTTCTCCTTCTTATGCATCACTTAGCGTTGGCCTTGGTTCTATTTTGAGGCAAATTGAAGTTAGTTTAGAAGAGAGGGGAAGAGTGGCATGACATATAAAAGGAAGGAAGGTCAATTATAACATTTTAAAATTTTCAATTGTCTTTAAACTTTAACTTCTCTATTTGAGCTTATTTTAACTCCTTTTTTAGAACTATCTTTTCCATTATAAAATTTAAGTCTTTAATTCAGTAAATGCCTTTAGTTTAAAATTAATTGGATTCAGAACAACCTTAAACGATTCGATCAAAGTTTTAGTCAACTAACCACAAAAATCATAAACTGTGAAGGTTTTAACCATTCTAATGGTTTTTATAGTTTTCTAGGCCTCTAAGAACCTTAGTAAGCTTAATTTTATCATTTAAAACTCACTTTTTTTAGTTTTAAAAAAGCTACCTGAAATTATGATTTTGCCACTATATTTATCCTTTAATTCGTTTAGCCATTTTGGCTCCATCTTTAGGCAATCCTTAGACTCTTAACCATATTTTTAAATTTTCTAATTATCATTATAATCTCAATTAGCCTCAATTTTCTTTGCTTTAGGGCAATCTTATTTCATTTTATTGGTTTCAATTCAATTTCTAAAAAATTGATCATTATAGATGCTAAGGGTGAGATCTAGAGTTTCATTAATATCCCAATTTATTTACTACCTCAGATAGTATAGGGGCATATCTAGACCAAAACAAGGCAAAAAGGGAAATTTGAATAGTTGAGTAAGCAAATGAATGAATTTTCATTTGAATCTTAGCCATAATGAAACAAACTTACAAATCTTCAATTTAATGAAGTTTTAGAATTTTTGGAACATGGCAACTATTTCTTTCAATTTTCCCAAAATAGAACCAAAATGGATATTTGTAGTGAGTACTTTACACTACTTTAAAACTTCTAGTTAATAGCAACTACAATTAGTAACAAAGAATTTAAAAGTCAATGAATAAAATATATGAATCAGCTAACTAGAGCTTAAACTAATTAACTACAAACTAAAAGTGGGACTCATAAAGTCATCATTAAGTTTTAGCTAACTTGAGCTAAGAACTAGTTAACTATAAACAAATAAAGTGAAAGATGAAAAGAAAATAATCCACTTACACTCTTTATTATTAATATTCTTATTACTAGTTAGCATGAGATAGCTAGCTCCTAAACCTTAGTTACTACAATATTATTATTACTTAAGAATCGGATAGGAACATTTAGGATAATATTATTATTAGTTGAAAAATGGCACATTCTATGAATAAATTATAATATCAAAAAAGAAGTTATAACTACAAAATATTGACCTTGAGAAGGTATATGATTGACTTAAAAGGAAGTTTGGATTGAGCAAGGGAGATTTATTTCCCTTGTATTCATTTACTCTCTACTTGGGCAATCTATCCTATACAATTGTGGATGAAATAAATGCTTATGTCAGGAAGAACATGAGGGTTGAAGGGTAGGGGCCTTCCATGTCACAGTAGATATTTACTAACAATTTTCTATTATTTGCTTACGTAGTATTGGGTAAATGGAAAGTATATTATAGGGTATTAACACATTTTGTATAACCTCTACACAAAAGCTAAGCTAAGTACACCTAAAACATGTATATATTTTTCAAAAGAAATGTGAGGATGTAGACCTAGAACGACATGTTTACTAGAGTTGGCTTTAAGAAAGTTAAAGATTCAAGTAAATACCTTGGTCATACATAATGGGAAAAAAATAAATAAATGAATCCTTAGGTTCCTTGTTGATATAACAAAGAAAGCTTAATGAATGGAAGAGTCAATTTTTATCATTTACTGGCCATTTAACTTTGGGGTAGTTAGTGATCTCATTAATTTCTACCCTCTACATGAAAAATGAAAAGGTACCTAAAGCGGTGTGCAATAGAATAGAAAGGCTACAACACAACTTTTTATGGGGTTAATTTGAGTCAATGTGTAAGTACCACACAATTGAGTGAAAGTATGAATGTTTTCCAAAAGGTTTAGAAAAGGTTGGCTTTGAACTCACTTCATCTTATAAATGAGACACTACTATGTAAAGTAGGGTGAGAAATCATTACCCAACCTTTTAGCCTTTAGGCATGGGAACTTTTAGGTAAGTATATAAGAAGGGTGGACTTAACTAAAGTTTACATGGTAAAAGACTATGATCAAAATTGCAAAAATATTAGCCAAGTGATGGCAACTAAAGTTTGGATGAATTTAACTAGGAACATGTGTTAGAAACTTAGTGATGGCAACTCAGCTAGGTTTTAGTCTAATAAGTGGCTCAATTAAGGTGGTGTTTTAAAGATAAATGTTCCATAACATAAAGAAATGGCACATATTTGCATTAGATTATGCTTACTATGTCAATTTTCTTATCTTTAATACTTTTAGTAGTGGAATAAATTGATATTAAAGGCCCAACTTCTTCAAATGAGCATAAATAAATAACTACAACATAAAAATCTCAAATTTCATCCTAGACAAATTTGTTCAACATGAAACATCTTGAAAAGATGTATACATTTCATATCTCAAGCCATGCATTTCAAACTAACATAATGGCACCACTTCTTATAGGTTCATATTTCAGTCACTAATTTCAAAAATTCATATTTTGAGCTTAAAAACTTCGATTTAGGCAAATTTGGACTCTATGGAAAGCTAAAGACATAAACTACATTTTGTAAAACTTTTAGATCAAAAAAAGTTCATTTGGCCTATAAAAATATAATGGAACAGTAACTGCATTAGATTTTCGTGTACAACTAAATCTGAAACTTTGAACAAGCATATCTTTGGTTATGTAGCTCTATTTTATGCAACTTGGTGGATATGAAAAGCTTATAATGCCAACTATATGTTTGTAAAATTTCATGAGCATTTGAGTCCATTTGGCCTCTTAAATACCCAAAAAACTTGAACTGACAAAATAAACAATACTCAGGCAATTTTACAATTTTCAGCCAACTTTGAAAAATTATTAAATACTATAGAGCCCTAAAATTTTTGTTCTTTAACTCTATAAAAAGATCTAAATTATATTTAAATGCCTACCAAATTTCATCCAAAAATTTGTTCATTTGTTCTGGTTTTGGTTTAGGGACAAAATGTGGCTTAAAATGGCACATAATTGGGTCCAAATGGTTCAAAATAGGCTTTTTCAATGTATGTGACCATTTGGGCACATCCGAAACATAACATACAAAGTATATAGTACTGGTTTACCATGCCCCAAATGTTAGGCAACTCAAATTCACATATCCACTTACCATTATACATACACATACCATGGCGCACATATAGTTAAATTACAAGTCTTGTGCATTCACATTCAAAAATGACATTTACATAATAGTCCCATACTTTTACATTTGTGGGAATATTTACATCACAAAAATATCATATACAATCTCTTATGGGTAGCATAATACATAAAAATCAAAACTATTGTCAAAGTAAGGTAATTCATACTTGTTGGTCTCTATCTTTGGCTCCTTAAGAATTCCCTAGATATGGTGAAAAATGATATAGAGGAGAGTGATATTCTATGAATCTCAATAACTCATTCACCCTTCAAATACACTTATAAGGCATGTTATCATGTTAAAGAGAGCAAGCATGCATGATAGGCATTCAAATATCAAATATAAGCAAATATTTGAAGTCATATGGATCCATCAAAATAAAAAGGTCTAGTCTCACCCAATTATTTGGGACTTTTGGATTAGCCTCACCACTTTTAGAAACTTTGACTTAGCTTCACTTATTCTTAGAACTTTTAGCTTTGTCTCTGTAATATCTAATATCTCTGTAAACGTACAAAACTTATTAGATATAAAAGGAAGTTTCCTAAATAGAGTGATTTGAGGTCAAATAAAATTAAAGCAATAATCTAGACCTCAAATAATAAAGATATAATGTCAGAGGTGCCCTAAAAATGGAGCTAAAATAAACAAACAAAATTCAATGAAAATATAGTGACATTTTTGTAATTTTGGGCACTTTTTAGAAAATTCAAAAAAGAAATTTTAAATTAAAAAAATAAATTTTTAGGGGTTCTTAGAGGCCCTAAAAACTATAGGAACCATTAAAATAGTTTAAACCCCTTAGGTTTATGTTTCAAAATAATGGTTAGCCCAGACTTTGACCTTTTTGTTTGGAAAGGTTTTAAATCCAAATTGAGTGATTCTAAAAGCATTTTATAAGTTAGAGGACTTGAATTTTATGATAAAAAATATTATTCTCAAAAAGGAGTTGAAATAAGCCTTAAAGGAAAAAACCAAAAATGAAGGACAAAATTAAAATTTTGAAAAGCTTCTAATGAGTTCCCTACCTATATATATGTGGCATCCTCCTTTCTCCCTCATTTAGCTAACCTAATTTCTACCTAAAACCAGGGGAGAGACCAGCAAGGAAGGGTGCACAAGAGGGAGCCAAAGAAGAAGGAGAAAGGTTAGGAAAAGGTAAAGAAAACTATGGAATTTCTTGCTCCTTCCTTCATTAATCTTGTCCTCCTTCTTCTCTTCTCTTTTCCTATGGTTTTGGTGTGCGATTTGGGACTATTTTAAGTCTTGTTCAGAGGGAGGAAGTTAGAAATTGAAGGAAAAGCTTGTAGCAAGTGGAAGAGCTCTTGAAAAGGCTAAGAATCAAGGTATGTATTATGGCTTTTCTTACTTCCTTCTCCTTATTTCCCCATAGATGATTTTCGGCCAAGTATAGAACAACCAAGAGGGAGTAATTTTTGACCAAACCAAGCATGAAACTTAGGTTTTTGAGTGTATGAAACAAGTATATACAAAGAAATTCCAAAAGAAGCATTAAAAAATAGGTTACCAAAACCTAACGATTTTATTTCACCTTGATATGTATGAAGCTTCCTAGTGGTATGTTTAGTTGTCTAAGAGTGCGTATGTGTTCTTGAGACACCTAGGAAGCATCACATATGCCAAATCCCTAAAGAAAAGTTACAAAATCCATGGGTGCTCATAGGTGTGCATTATCTCAGCCTAAGCAAGATAAAGCACCTATAGAGAGTTTTAAATTTTTTTTTAATACTAGAATGGGATTAGATATGATGAAAGAACATTAAAGGAACCCTTGGAATAAATTTAGAAACCTTGGTTTGTGAGATGGAGGTATAGGTTCCATAACGAAACATAAAGAAGCAACTTATAGTTAGGCTCCTTAAAATAAATTTATGATGACTATAATGAGTTTAAATGGAGCCAAGAGACTTATATTGAAGGAAAAAATGGAACCAAGATCATGAATTCCAATAGTTGCTTCATTATGCCTTATATGGAGACATATTGGTGCCATATGAGAAAGTAGCATAGCATAGAGTTGTGAGAAGCTTAAACTTGTTCCTATGAGTGATTTATGTCTCATTTGATGTATCTAAACCAAGAGAATCAAGTGCCACCCAATTCTATGAGCTTGGCCGAAAAGGGGAAGACAAGTTCAAGGGAAAAGTGTGATGTTCTTGCTTCAAGATAGCTCTCTAACCTTTCTCACATGCATGACTTAAATGTGTGCTTGTCTTTGAGTGTTTATGCGTATGTTTGAACGTTGAAATGTGTTTTTAGCTATTTCTTACTTGCTATGGTACCATTATGCATCTTGAAATGAGTCTATGAATGTGTTTTGTGTAACACCCAATTTTCTAAAAACAAAAGAAAATGTGAGAAATGTAACGTACGGTTTCTCCGTAAAAGAACGAAAGTCACCGGATACAAAAGGAAGTCCCCCGAAATGAATTAGTTAAGATCCCAAAAAAAATTGGGAAGCATTCTAGACTCCTAAAAATGAGAATTCCAAGCTCAAAAGGAAAGAAAAATGGAGTTAGAATGAAGAAATGAAATACAACGAAAGATTGACAAAACGTAAAGGCATTTTCATCATTTTGAGTAAATTTTGAAATTTTTACAAGAGGGCTTTTTAAATGAAAGTTTTAAGTTCTTCAAGGTTCTCAGAGGCCCTAAAAATCATGGGAAGCCCTAGGACAGGTAAAGCCCCTTCGGTGGACGTTTTTCAATAGTAGTAAACTTGAACTTTGATAGATCTATTCAGAAAGGTTTTAACTCCTATTTGAGTGATTTCAAAGGCATTTTACTAAATTGATGACCTAAATTTTATAATAGAAAAGACAATTCTAAAAAAGGAGCTAAAACGAGTTAAAAACAAAAATGCTAAGAATGAAGGGCAATATTGGAATTTTTGAAAAAGAAGCTTCAAGAAGCCCCTCCTTAAATCATGTCCTCTTTCTCTCCCTCTTAGAATAGACCTTATTTCTACCCAAGAATGGAAAGGAGAGAAAGGGGAAATGGCGCACAAGAGGAGGCAAGAAGAAAGGAAAAAGCAAGGCAAGAAAGGTATGAAAATCTTAGTTTTTCAAGTACTTTCCTTCATCAAACTTCTTCTCCTCCTTCTCCTCTTTCTTTCCATGGTTTTATTGAAGTTTATGGATTTGTTTTAAGGGAAGAACAAAGGAGAAATTTTGGATTTGAAGAGAGGAGGCTAAGGAAAGTGAGAAACAAGCAAGAAAGGCCATGGAAACAAGATAAAATCTTTATCCTATGGTAGCTACTCCTTCATCCTTCTTCTCCCTATTTCACCCCATATATGTAGCTGCCAGAGGTCCTAAATTTTAGGTAGAACCAAGGGTGAATTCTAGGAATTTAAAGGAGGAGAGTAAGAATATGCAAAGAAATTTAAGTAAAAGCCATGAATTTATAAGGCAAGGAGACTAAGGTTTTGATTGCACCTTAAACTCTACCATTAACCCTAGCCTTATTTTATGATGTTTAAATGTTCATATGAGTTCCTAAGATACCAAGAGAGCTTCCTACATGATTCTCCCATCAAAGAAAGCAAAGAAACTCCATTGGTGCCATATGGAAGCATAGCTTCGCCCAAGGAGAGTTCATGCACTTAAGGAGTGTTTTAATTCATTTCAAGCTTACTTTTGTATCATGTATAATGGGAGAGTATAAGAGGAAGCCTTAAAAAATTTTAGAAACCATAGAAAGTGAGATGGTCTTATATGTTCCCATATTATGGCTTAAAGAAGTAACACTGCTAGTCTCCTTGAATTGATTGTGTGATGACTCCAAGAGGTTTAAAGGAAGTCAAGAATCATAAATAGATGAAGAGAATGGAGCGAAGATGATGTTTTATTAAGGTTACTTTATTGAGTGCATTATGGAACCATGAAAGAGCCATAAGAGCCACCTAGCTTTCCTAGTGAATGTGTGGCCTTAGAAATTGATTCAAGAGTATAATTAGCTTCCTTATAATGTATCTAGGCCAAGAGAAATGATCTCCACCTCCTTGGGTGTATGAGGTCAAAGGAGAGGACTTAAGGCTCAAGGAAAAAGTGTGTAAATGCAAACAAGGTAGCTCTCTCCACCTTCTCTCATGCATGAATGTGTGCTTACATTATCTTTAAATGTGTGTATATATGTTTTGAGTTATGAAAAGTATTTTAACATGAGCTTTTATTCCATGGTACTAGGATGATGTTTTATGCATATAAGATGATGTTTTATATGCTTGCCTTAGTTTGCTTGAGTGTGGAGAAGCCAAGAACCCTCTAGCCATGTGAGGATGAGTTGAGAACCCTAAAACTTAGTTAAGACAAAGTAAAGAGTCTCCCAAGAGTGAGGTTGACTCCCAAGAGTAAGGTTGAGTCAAGAACTCTTTAGAGAAAATAGGTAAGGCAAGTCCAAAATCCATAAGTGAATGGGTGAGACTAGTTCACTTACTTAGCAAGCCTATGTATGCTATATATGACTTACTTATATGCCAAGAATATTTCATGAATGTTCACATGTGTTAATATGCCCATGCATACATTTTTAAAACTTGTATTGCATACTTTATGTGTGATTGAAAGGGAAATAAGCTATTGAGATTTTTTGAATCTCATCCCCTCCTCTCCAATGTCTTAACATGCTTGGTGGAGCAATTGAGCAAGGTAATGGAAGCCACCAAGTCTAGAAGGAGGAGATTGACATCAAAATGCATGAAAAGGCCTAGTTTTTCCTATTTTGTAGCCATACACATAGCATATGATGTAATAAATATGATGAAATTGTCATGCAATTATATGAACATGTATAAATACCCAAATATATGATGTATGAATGAAATTTGATGTCAAATGTATAAGATAGCATGATTTGGGTATTGGATAGCCAAAGCTAGTATGTGTAATCTTGTGTATATCATAGGGTGAATGAGTGAGTTTGAAAAATTTGGATTTATGCACCTTTGAGACAAGTTTAAAGAGTCATTTTGGTGCATTCTTATATGCTCAAGTGGTCATGGTTATCTTAGAATTTGAAATGAACCATTTGAACCCCTTATATGATACAAAATGAGCCATTTTGCAACCTAATGTCAAGATCTAACCAAATGAATGACTTTGTCCATGAAATTTGGCACACATGTAGATCTTATCTATATCTTTTTGGGAAGCTAAATATCATATTATTTGGAGCTCTATGGAATTAATTATGAATTTCTAAAATTTTTATTTTTCTGCTGAACTGATATAGGTACTGTTCATATGGTCAAAAAATTGGGTTGTGTCTTCATGGGCTAAATGATGTCCAATACTCATGAAATTTGAGACATAAACTAGACATGATAAGCTTTCGATAGCCACTGAGATCATCCCAATTGGACCTTTGACTAGGGAGATATGAATTTTTGAAGTTGGAGATTAGTACCAGGGATGACAGTTGACCTCTAGTACTGTTCCATTAGTTTCCAATGGCTAGCAACCTCTGTTGTGATCTGAATTTATTTTTACCATAAAGTAGACATCTTTAAATTTCCAAAATGGTCTAGTGTGCTTGATTTAGATTTTTCTAGAATTAGTTATGATTTTTCAAAATTTAGGCACAGAATCTGGAAACCCTCCCAAGGTTGCACCATTGTGTTTTGTGTATATACTTCCTTTGCTCGAGGTATAGACCATTTCTTGAGCTTTTTATAAGTTATATTTGTGTATTAAAATGTGAGAATGAGATGGATGAGTTTATATGACCTATGGGATACTAGAAAGAAAAAATTACCCATGACAAAAGGCAACCTCATCCATGATTCCAATGCCACTTTATTGCTTCCTATAGGACAAGTATAAGATAAGGCATGGAATTTGCATGAGTTGAGTATTAGAATTTATGGTGTTACATTTTGGCTTGAATGAATATGGTTAAGCTAAAAGTTCCTTAGCATAAGTGAGGATGAGTCAAAAGTCCTTAAGATTGGATAAGACAAAGCCAAAAGTCTCAAGAAGAGTGAGGCTTAGTCAAAAATCTCTTACAAGAAGGTGAGGCGAATCTAAAAGTCCTTAGAAAGTTAGGTGAGGCTAGAATAATGCCCTTGAAAGCCTATGTTTAATATGTATAAGCTCACATGACCAAGAAAATGTTCTATGTATGTTCATAAGAAGCTTGTATGACATGCATGCATTCTTTGACATGTTTTAGCATCCATTATGTATGTTTGAAAGGGTAAAGAGCTATAGAGATTCTTTAAATCTCATTCTTCCCTTCCATATGCCTAATTATGTCTAGATAAGCTAAGTGGACCAAAGAATGGAGACCAAAGGTCTTGAAGCATGACACTTTGACAAAAGAGTAAAGAAATAAACATTTTAATAGCATATTGATGCCAAGAATTGTATCCATATGATGTATATGAGATGTAACCTCTTGGAAAAGTTTAAATGTATGTATTTATGATGTGTATATCAATCTTGAAGCTAGATGAATGTATATATTGGAGATTAACATTCTAACACCATTATATGCATGTGTAAAAGTGTGAGTGGCATGGTGAGATTTAGCTTCATGGTGATTTGGACCATTTGGTATGCTTTTATATGTTGCATTTAGCTCTTGGATGTGCCCAAGTGGCTATGACATGAGAGGAAAGCTTTTTGGTGCCTTAAGATACTAATTTGGACTTCAAAAGTGACCATTATATGTGTTGAACCAAAATCTGACCAAATGAATGAGTTTTTCCATGAAATTTGGCCAACAAATAGGTCTCATCTAGAGCTTTTTATAGAGCTAAAGCACACTGAATTTAGAATTCTAGATAATTTATTATGATTTTTTAAAATTGACCAAATTATGTAGAAATAGTATGGTTACTATTCATATAGTTAGTTTATATTTATGTGTCCCTTATAGAACAAATGAAGTCCAATGCTTATAAAATTTTATAAGCATAAACTAAACATTGTAAGCTTTCCATAACCACTAAGATCACCTCAGTTAGAGCTTTGTAAAGAGAGAATCAAATTTTTAAAATTGCATGACAATACTAGTAATGCAGCTTGACCTTTGGTACTGTTCTATCAATTTTTGTAGTTAAATGTTAGTGTATTAGTCTAGAATTATTTTTAGTCAACATCCAGAGATTTTCAAAAAGCTATCATATGCATGATTTTGACTTTTCTAGAACTAGTTATGAATTTTCAAAATTCACACCAGAAAGTTATGACAGCAACCCAAGAGCAACTTTAAAATTTTCTTGTGCATGGTTCCAAATCCGTGGTATATGAGATGAATTATGATGTTTATGATATGATTGGATATGTTATTAATGAAAAATGATATTAGTAGGTTCATACGATCCCAAAAGTTATGAATCATGTAGATGGCCTCCCAAGTACTCAATTTTCCATGTATAAAACTATATGTTTTCTTACAAGTCTCTTCCAATATGCATGAGATGTGTTGAGATAGCTTATGGGACAATTGTGCAAGGGCTAAAAAGTTTAGGTATTACAGTGTCACCTATACTTAGGGACTTTTAGCATAACCTCACCCATTAAAAGCCATTCCACATTTTAAATACATTTCATGTAACATAATTGCATCAAATCATCATACCAATAGCAATAGACATGATGCATAATCCATACACACATACAATCAATCAATAACAATCAAACTACTAATATAAGTATACAAAAATAGATAAAGAGTTACCTTTACTCAAGAAGCACAAATTCCTCCTTAGTTCTTACTTTCCTTTCTCGACCTTGTAATAACCTGTTTTTCAGAAACTGGACTGAACCCAATAAAAAAGAGTAGGTTCACCCTAAAACAATGCATATTAAGATTAAAATAAGAATTAGAACATCTAAAAATATGGGTTAGAGTCTAATATTAGCACGAAATCAAAGTCAAAATAGTCAAACAGAAAGATACGAAGGCCAGTAGCAACCTTGTAAATTTAGAATTTTTTTTAAAACTTAAAAGAGGGATCTTTAAATGAGAAAATTGAGTTTCTCAATGTTCTCAAAAGCCTTGAAAACCATAAGAATCCCTAGAATAGCTAAAACCCCTTTCGTATATATTTTAGGTTATCAGTTGACTGAATTTTTAATTAGATGGTTCGGTAAGGTTTTAAATCCAATTTGGATGAAATCAAAGACATTTTATGAATTAAAAGATTTAAATTTTATAATAGAAAAGACAGCTCTCAAAACTCAAATGAAGAAACCAAAGATTGAGGGACATAGTGGGAATTTTAAAATTATTATAACTAGCCTTCTCCTCTTATTTCAGAACATCCCACTTCTTCCATTTATCTACACCAACTTCCATCTAGCCTAAGACAGAACCAAAACCTTCTTGAAGAAGTGCACAAGGAGAGGGAGCAAGGGAGAAGGAAACAAGTTTGAAAAAGTGTAAGAATTTGTCACTTTTTCATGCTCTTCCCTTCATTAATATTCTTCTCCTTTTACTCCTATCTCTTCTCATGGTTTTTAAATTCTGAAAAAAGGTGTTTTGTGACTAGTTCAATAGAGGGAAAGGAGAATTTAGAGGAAATTTTAGAAGCCTAAGAAAGCTTACATGACAAGTTTTAAGAGAATGTATGAAACCATGGCTAAAGTTTGCTTTTCCTTGATTTTCCTCTTTTGTGTGTGTTCGGCCAAACCTGGGGTATGATGAAGGAAGTTTAATTTTGATCCAACCTCGATAAAAAGGGGGGTTTTGAAGTATAAGGAATCATATGAAGCAAATAGAACTCAAAAAGAAGTTATAGATAACAAGTTATAAAAATTAGGGTTTTGATTACACCTAAAGATTCATGAAGCTTTCTAATAATGATTTAAACTTATGTAAGGGCATGTTTAGGATTTTAAGAGACCTAGGAAGCTTCACGCATGCCAATATCCCAAGAGAAATGAATGAAACTCCTTTGGTGCCTTCCTTAAGCATAGTCTCGGCTAAGAGTGATTCTAAGTACTTAAGGAAAGTTTTCCTTAATTCTAAGGTTATGAATGGTCTAGATATAAATAATAAACACCAAAAGAATTATTGGTTTGAATTTAAGAACTATAATTTAGAAGTTGGAAGTTTAAGGTCCCATTATACATAAAAAAGTAACTTGATATTAGGCTCTTTGATTTGACTTTGTGATAACTCTAATGAGTTTAAATAGAGTTATACAGCTTTGATTGAGTAAGAAATTAGATCCAAGATAATGAATTATATGAGTTACTTCATTATGCTACAATATGGAATCATATATATGCCTAAAGCTAGGATTAGCTTATGTAGAGTTTATATGAGGCTAGGGACGGTTCCATTAATGTACTTGTATCTTGTTTGATATGTCTAGGCCAAGCAACTCAAAGTTCCTCTAAGTGCACTTGTGAGACCTAGGCAAAGAAGTGATAACCCAAGAAAGAACTTGTGTTTCTTGACTCAAAGTAGCTCTTCATCCATTCTTGTATACATGTCTTAGTTGTTTGATTGTCATTGATTGCTTGTATATGTTTTTGAATCATGAAACTTGTCTATTGCTAATAGCTTGATGATTTGATGACATTGTATTTTTTGAATTGCTTTGAAAATGTGAGACGATTTTTGATGGCTGAGGTTGTGCCAAAAGTCCCTTGAAATGGGTGAAATGAAGCTAAAAATTCATAAGTAAGGGTGAAACAAGACCAAAAGTCTTATGGAATGAGTGAGGCTAAGTCAAAAGTCTCTAAAAAAGTAGGTGAGGCTAATCCAAAAATCCTAATAATTGGGTGAGGTTAAACTAAAAGTCCCTAGAACTTGTTCTTGACCTTGATGAATCTATATGACTTTGTGTATATATGATTATATTTAATGTTTGGAAGTATTAGATGCATACTTGCTTTCCTTAACATAATAAGATGTCATATATGTATACTTGAAAGGGTAAATGAGTTATTGGGATTTTTTGAATCTCACTCTTCCCCACTTTCATTTAACCTTGTCTAGGTAACTCTCATGAAGCCGAGAATGAAGGCCAAGAAGGTTGACTTGTATTACTTTGACAATGGAATAGCTTTTGTGTAATTTTAATGTTAAAGTGTGTATGTATATACTATTTATAAGATGTAAACCCTTATTCATATATAAAAATATAGAAATATGTTGTATGAACCATAGTTAGAACCAAATGTATGCAACCTTAAGATTTTGCCATACTTGAGCTATGTGATGGATGTGTATATGAACAAGCGAAGGAGTGATTCTGAGTTCCATGATGATTTTGACCTATTTTGATGCTTTTATATATTGTATTTAAGGTTTTGGACATGCCCAAGTGGTCACTTACATTAAGAAACTTTATTTTGGACCATTTAATACTTCTTGAATCTCAAAATGAGCCATATTTTTTCCCTAAGCGGAAACTAGAGCAAATGAATGAATTCTGACATGAAATTTGGTAGACATCTAGGTCTGCTCTAGACCTTTTTACAAAGCTAAAGAACTTAATTTCAAAAACTGTCAGTGCACTATTCATTTGGTCAGTCTGGTTTTTGGTGTGTTTGATGGGCCAAATGGAGTCCAATACTCATGAAACTTTACATGCATATATTTGGTATCAAAATATTTCTATAGCCATTAAGATTACTTAATTTGAAACTCTGTAACATGAGATACAAATTCTTAAAGTTCCAAGTCTGCACCAATGTGAGATTCTGACCTAGCTTTGGTTCCATTAGAATTTCAAAGGCCAAATGATATTATCTTGGTCTGAAATGTTTACAGTAGCTAGGTGATGTCCTGAACTTTTCATAGAGTCTTAGTTTGCATGATTTGAAATTTTCTAACTCAATTTATGAATTTTAAAAGATTGTGACAGAATATGAACTTGGCTAGTCTTGATGTGTATGCTCCAAACTTGAATTTTATACATCTTTTTCTGATATTTCTAGTTGAGCAAGCATATTAAGGATGAATTGGCATTAAGCCATGTTAATATAAAAAATGAGATAATACCTTATCAACAAGGTTGAAGACCTTGTCAAAAAGATCTTGTATTCAATAATGAGAAATTTGAGACCTTGTCAACAAGATTTTATAACAATAAGCACAATATTTTCTAACAAAGTAAGTTATAACATATAATATGTAATGGTGGTGATAGGCCTCACAAACACTCTTGGGAGAAACTTGACTTGCTTGGCCTAGACATATCAAATAAGACACAAATGCATCAATGGAACCATCTCTAAACTCACATAAGCCTTACATAAGTTAACTCTAGCTTTAGGCTTCTATATGGCTCCATTTAGTGGCATAATAAAGAAACACATATAATTCATTATCGTGGCTCCAATTTTTTTATGACTTCACTTAAACTCATTAGAGTGATCACAAATTCAAATTAAAGAGCCTAACACTAAGTTATTTTTTATGTGTAATGGAACCATAAAATTTTACCTTTCTAAATAAGGTTTCTAAATTCAAAATAATGGTTCTTTTAGTGTTTATAATTCATATCTAGACCATTTCTGTCCTTAGAATTAAAGAAAACTCTCCCTAGGTGCTTCATATGATTCATGGCCAAGACATGCACTCCAATTAGCCTCCATGGAGTTTTTGTTTTCTTTCATGGGGAATTGGCATCTAAATGAAATCATTAGCCTCTTCTTAACTCAATTATACTCTTATATGGCTTAAAACATCATTCTAAGACCTTATATTTTCTAAGGTGCAATCAAAACTCTAGGATTCCATTTATGCATTTCATGGCTTCTTACTTTGTTCTGATGGCAAAATCTTAATCTCCACATTCCAAAACCTTAATTTCTATCATGTTTCAATGAAAAACCAACTCCCTTCACTTCCTGCCTATGTTGGCCAAACCTATGGAGTTATGGAGAAACAAAGAAAAGCAATTTTCCCATACCAAAACATATACCAATCATAAAGGCTTTAAATGAAGATTAATATGGCATACTTGATTTCCTTGCAAAAGCTTCTTCTTTGAAGTTTCCAGCCACAAAACTCTATACTTCAAGAAACTAAAACCAATGGGAAAAGGAGGAGAAAGAGTGGAAACTAATCTACATAGACATCATATCTAATTTCTTCACAATTACATGCCTTTGGTGGCTTCCCTTCCCTTTTCTCTTTGGTGTTTTCTTGGACATCCCTTGGGCATCCCTTGGGCTGGTTTAAAGTTGCACAAAGTCAACCAAAGGTGAAGGGAGAAGAAGAAGGCATGATATATACAGGGGAATGTTAGGTTTTATGAATTTTCAATATTCCCATTTTGCCCTTACATTTTCCTCTCTCCGTTTAAACTCATTTCAACTCATTTTTTAGAACCATCTTTTTTATCATAAATTTTAGGTCTTCTAATTCATTAAATGCTTTTGGTTTCAAATTAATTGGATTTAAAACCTTATCAAACCATCTAGTCAAAGTTTTAATCAACTAATATCCTAAATCATATACCGAAAGAGTTTTAACAATTCTAACAGTTCTTATGATTTTCTAAACCTCTAAAAACCCTAGTGAGCTCAATTTTATTATTTATAACTTCTTCCTTTGAATTTTCAAAAAGTTACCCAAATTTACAATTTTGCCACTATATTTATCCCTTAATTCATTCAGTTGTTTTGGCTCTAATTTCGAGTTATCCTTAGGCTTTTAACTATATTTTTAGATGTTCTAATTAATATCTTATTCTCAATTAGCCTCAATTTTTCTTATTTTAAGGTGCTCTCATATCATTTTATTAGTTTCAATTTAGTTTCTGAAAAATCAGTTATTACAAAATGCATAGAAGCGATCCTTTAGAAAGAGAGAAAAAGAGTTTTTTATGTATGTGATACTTGAGTATATGGATGATGATAAACAATGGGCCTTTGAAAACTTTTAAGAGTTCTTAAGTAAGAATAAGCACATAAAAAATTTAGCCTATCTTGTTCCTTATATATAAAGATGATGGAGTTGACTCACTCAAATGGAACCTAGAAGTGAAAGGTGACTTTTAGTTAGAGTACATACCAAAGACTTCTTGAATTAAAGGGATTGTCTTGAAATTAGGCCACTTACTTTAAGGTGACATGCTAGATCCTTTTGTTATGGAGTTGCACTTTTTCCTACTAGAATGTTAACAATAGCTAAGCATTGCACTTGACTGTTAAGAAGCAAGTAGTGGTAAAAATTACTTGGCATTTTTTTCCCCATTGGAATGGTGGAGCTTAACATAAATGGCGTAATAAAAGGTAGTCATGGGAAGTAGGTAAAAGGATTTGTGTGAAATCTAGGCATTTGCATTGCAACCTCATGGATGTTGAGCCATGGTATGCACTTATTAAGCTCAAATTGGTGCAGAAAAAGGACATCAACTATTTGATCTTAACAATAAACTTACAAGCTATTGTAATGCTTTCTCATTAGGCTCAAGTTGGCATGGAAAAAGAACTAAGAAGAAAAATGTATCTGGTTGTGCTCTTTTGATCATTGCCATTGCTTGCCCAATTGTTATTTATATAGTCAATTAGATAACAATTGTTCTCTACTTTATACATGATATTAAAATTCTTCGTGCCTTGGCCATATATGAATTTTTTTTTTAACGATCATGAAGTAAGGCTTGCTAAGTTCACTCATGAATCTTGAAACAATGCTGACAACATGTGTAACATCTAGTTTCTCTATAAATGTATGAAACTCACCAGATATAAAAGGAAGTCTCCCAAATAGAATGATTTGAGGCTAAATAAAATTAAGATAAAATTTTAAATAATAAGAAATGAGGATTTGAGGTTTGAGGTTTGAATTACCTAGAAACCCAAGTAAGATGAGCTAAAAAATTTTATAAAAGAAAGTTGGGGCATTTTTATAATTTTTAAAAATTTTGAAAAACTCATTAGAAGGCTTTTTAAATGAAAAATTTGAGTTTTTTAGAGTTATTGAAGGCCCTAAAAAATCATGGGAACCTTAAGAACAGTAAAAACTCATTTGGTGAGCGATTTTGATAAAGGATTAACTGAAACTTTGACCGAACTATTCAGAATGGTTTTAAATCAAATTTTGGTGAAACCAAAACTATTTTATAATTTAGAAGACCTAAACTTTATGATGAAAAAGACAGTTCTTGAAAATGAGTTGAAATGATGCCAAACAAATAAACCATAGTTTAGGGACTAAAATAAAAAGTTAAAAAAGTGCATAACTTTACCTTTTTGATTCATAAATCATGTCCAGCCACTTCTCCTTCATTCTCCACAACCTAAAGTAGCTCTAAGTAGATCTGGAATGGCATCTAAAAGGGGCAGGAGAGAGAAGGAGCAAGAAGGCAAAGTAGGTATGGAAATTTACAAAATTTCATGGTTCTTCCTTCACAAATATTTTTCCTCTCCACCTTCTCTTCCTTCCTATAGTTTTCATGACTCATATGGGGCTATTTTGGGACTGGTCCAAAGGAGAGAACTCAAAATTTGAAGGAGAAGCTTGAAGCAATGGAGAGAACTCTTGAAAAGGGCTTAAATACAAGGTAATTCCATAGCCTTTCATGCTTCTTTTGTTTGTTCTCCTTCCTTTAAGTTTTAGCCAACCTAGAACCCACTTTCTAAGGGATGAATTCTGACCATATCAGGGGAAGAACAAGTGTTTTAGAGTATGAGAATTTAGAATAAGCAAGTGGAATCAAAAAGAGAAGTAAGAAATTCAAGTTGGCACAACTTGGAGTTTTGAAACAAATGATAAAATCTGATTTTTCTTAGAGATATTCTAGCTTATATGAGACAAGGTATGAGTCCCTTAGACCTCTAAGAAGCTTTACATGAGTTATTCCCTTCAAGAAAACAAAGCAAACTCTATGGGTCCAAAGACTAGGAGCATGTCTTGGCCAAGAGAGATCTGGGCACCTAAAGAGTGTTTTAAATTGTTCTAAACTTAGAATCAGACTAGAGATGATAGAGGAACATCAAAGAAAGCCTTTAAAAAAATTAGAAATCTTGGTTTGTGAGATGGAGGTATGGGCTTCATAATAAAACATAAAGAAGCAACTTATAGCTATATTTCTTAAAATGAATTTGTGATAACTCTAAGGAGTTTAAATGGAATCAAGAGACTTAGAGTGAAGGAGAAAATGGAGCCAAAATCATGAATTCTCATAGTTGCTTTATTGTGTCTTGTATGGATCTATAATTGAGTTTTAGAACAAAGTAAGCTTCCATAATGTGTGGGTGATGCTAAAGCTTATTCCTATGAGTGATTCATATCTTATTTAATGTGTCTAGGCCAAGAGAATCAAGTGTCACTTAATTCCATGAGCTTGGTCGAAAAGGGGAAGATAAATTCAAGAAAAAAATGTGTGACATTGGCTCCAAGGTAGCTCTCTAACTTTTCTCGCATGCATGGCTTGGATGTGGGCTTGTTTTTTAGTGCTTGTGTGTATGTTTGAACTATGAAATATGTTTTTAGCTATAGCTTACTTGCTATGGTACCATTATGCATCTTGAAATGAGTTTATGAGTGTGTTTTGGCTTGAATGGTATGGTTAAGCCAAAAGTCTAGGATTGGTAAGACAAAGCCAAAAGTCTCAAAAAGAGTGATGCTTAGTCAAAAGTCCCTTAAAAGTGGATAAGGAAAATCCAAAAGTCCTTAAAAAGTTAGGTAAGGTTAGACTAATGCCCTTAAAAGCCTATGTTTGATATGTATAAGCTCACATGACCAAGAAAATGTTTTATGTAAATTCATGAGAAGCTTGTATGACATACATGCATTCTTTGACATGTTTTAGCATCTATTATATATGTTTGAAAAGGTAAAAAGTTAATGAAATTCTTTAAATCTCACTCTTTCCCATTTTCTATCCAATCATGTCTAGGTGAAGCTCAAGGAAACAAGAATGGAGGTCAAGAAGCATGACATACATGTATTCTTTGACATGTTTTAGCATCTGTTATGTATGTTTGAAAGAGTAAAAAGTTACTAAGATTCTTTAAATCTCACTCTTTTCCATTTTCTATCTAATCATGTCTAGGTGAAGCTTAAGGAAGCAAGAATGGAGGTCAAGAAGCATGAGTTACCACACTTTAACAATAGAATAGCTTTTCATGTAATGTAATGTCAAAGTATGTATGTATGAGTAGTTTATGGCATGTGAACTATTAAGCATGTATAAAAGTATGTGAATATCATATATGAATGGAAATCAGAACCAAATGTATGTTTATATATATTTTTGCCATCCATGTACCTTGAGGGTTATGTGTATAAAGGCAACTAGAAAGGTGATTTTGAGATGCATGGTGAATTGGACCATTTGATATGCTCTCATAGGTTGCATTTGTGCTATGGAATGTGCCTAAATGGTTGTGGAGTTATTAGAATACTATTTGATGCAACTTTGACCCATTTATAGTGTTAAAATGGGCATAATTTTGAGCTAAAAATTGACCAAATAGACTAGTCTTGGCATGAAATTTGACCCACTTATAGAGCTCATTTAGAGCTTTTCATAAAATTAAAGAGGACCTAATTTGGAGTTCTAGAGAATTTATTATAATTTTTCAAAGTTGGCCAAATTATACAGAAATAGGATGGTTACTATTCATATAATCAATTTATGTTTCTGTATCACTTGTGAGTCAAATGAAATCCAATGCCAATAAAATTTTACAAGAATAAACTATACATCATAAGCTTTCCATAGCCACTGAGATCACCTCATTTGGAGCTTTGTGGAAGGAGAACCAAATTTTTAAAATTGCATGACAGTACCAATAACGTAACTTGACCTTTGGTATTGTTCCATCAATTTTCATTGGTTAAACACATTTTCTTGATTTGGATTTATTTTTATTGTTATAGACATCTAGAGCTTTCTAGAATGGTATGTTTTACTTGATTTCAATTTTTTTTAAAATTAGTTATAAATTTTTAAAGTTTATATTAGAAATATAGACATGCCAACCTAAGAGCAAAACTTGATTTTTCTGCTATATGGTTTCAAACCCGAGATATATGAGATGAGTTGTGATGTTTATAACTTGAATTGATATGTTATGGATAGAAAATGATGTGGATGAGTTCACATGATCCCTAAAACCATGGATCATGAATATGGCTTCCCAACTATGCAATTATACATGCTTAAAGTATATGTCTCCTTACAAATATGCTTCAATATGGATGAGATATAGAGATAGCCTATGTGATTATTGTGTAAGGGCTATAAGGATAAGGTATTACAACATGTATTATGTATGGCATTGTGTTTCTAAGGTAGACCGATGGCCTAACAAGACCTTGATAAACTATCTAGTGTACTATTTCTTTTCCATCTTCCTTTAATAATTTCTCATTTGTCATTATCAAAATGGATGCTAGCTTGCAATCTTTCATCTTGAATTTCTTTAACAAATTGTCAACGTATTCTTTCTTGAGAAGTGAATATCCATTTGGACCTTTGTTTGACTTGCATTTTGAGAAAATATTTCATGAGTCCAACATTGATCATCTTCTACTCTTTCATCATGGCCTGCTTGAAGATTTTAATATCCTTGTATCATTACTAGTATATATTAAATCACCCATGTATAGAAATTATAATATCCGGTCCTTCCGTAAATATGAGAAACGCGAAACGTGAGAAACGCGATGTTCGATTTCTCCGTAAACGTCATAAATGGGTCAAATATAAAAGGAAGTCCTCAAAATAGAAGGAATTGGGGCCAACAAAAATTATGATAAAATTTTAAATATTAGAAAATGAGGATTTGAGGTTTAAGATGCCAAAAACCAGAGTCAGAAAAGCTCAAAAAATTTACCGAAAGAAGTAGGGGTATTTTTATAATTTCTGAAAAATTTGGAAAACTCACAGGATGGCTTTTTAAAACAAAAAAAATTTGAGCTTTTTAGGGTTCTAAAAGGCCCTGAATACCATGGAACCCCTAGAACAGTTGCATCTCCTCCGGTAAGCGATTTCGGCCGTCGGTTGACCGAAACTTTGACTGAACAGTTCGGAATGATTTTAGATCTTTTTTGAGTGATTCTAAAAGCAATTATTATGATTAAAAGCCTAAGAAATATGATGGAAAAGACAGATTTCAAAAAGGAGTTGATTTGAGCCAAAATGATAAGAACAAAGAATAGGGACTAAAATGCAAAATGAAAAAGTGCATAAAGTGGACTCTTCACTTTCTTAAAGCACGTATTCCTTTGGCCTCTGATTAACCAACCTTCTTTCTGCCCAAAACAGAGCCTGAGACCAAGGGAGAGAGATGCACTAAGAGAGCTCAAGTGGAGGAAGAAAAGGCTAACAAAAGGTAGAGATTTCCATAGTCTTTCTTGTTGAAACCTTCCTCTCCTCTCTTTGCTTCATCTTTTCATGTTTTTGGTGAATGAAATGGTTCTATTTTGGCCTTGAACCAAAGGGGAAAAGTTAGAAATCCAAAGAGGAAGCTAAGGCAAGAAGAAACACTCTTGAAAGAAGGTTGAACCCAAGGTAATTTCTTGCTTTTTGTTGCTTCTTCCTTGTGTGTATAACACCTAAAAATAGAACCATCTAAGGGAGGACAGTTCTAACCTAAAACTAATAAGAAACCATGAAATTGGAGTGTGGGAACTTGGAATATACCAAGAAATTCCAAGTTAGAAAAGTGTAGAGCTCTTGAACACTTTACAAAAAATGATTTGATATATGAGTTTTCTTGCATATGTGAGTATTTGATTGAGCTCCTAAGACCTCTAGGAAGCCTTTCAAGTGTGTCTCCTATCAAGGAAAAATCAAGAAGGTCATGAACTCTTCTTTCCCCTATAGTCTCAGCCTAGGCAAGTTCCTATAGCTAAGGAGAGTTTAAATTTTTCTAAGACCATTCTTGAGTCGTATGTGATGAGTGAAGATGAGTAGAGACCTTGAAAAAAATTTCAAACTCATAGAAAGTGATTTGGTGCCTTAAGTTCCATATTATGACCTAAAGAAGCAACATGGTGCTAGGCCTTTTGTTTTAATGATGTGATGACTCCAAAAGGTTTAAAAGGAGTCAAGAATCATATTTGAAAGGAAAGAATGAGGCCTAGAAGTCCCTTGAGGGGTGTTGATTCATTAGGTGCCTTTATGGACCATAATAGAGCTTATAGAGCAATCTAGAGTTTAAGCAAATTGTGTAGCTCTCTCCACCTTCTCTCATGCATGGATGTGTGTTTAGCTTGTTTTAGAATGTGTGTATATGTATTTTTAAGCTAAGAAAGGTATGCTAGCATGCCTTTATATGTCATGATCCTTGATGCCATGTTATGTTTTAAATGAATCCATGATATTTGTATGAATTTGCTTGAGTGTGAAAAGGCCAAGAACTCTTCCCTTTGGTGAGGATGGGCCAAGAACCCTTGAGCTTGGTTGAGATAAAACAAAGAGTCTCCCAAAAGCAAAGTGGGCTCCTAAGAGTATGGTTAAGTCTAAAGCTCTTAAAGAATGGGTGAGACAAATCCAAAATCCATGAGGAGAAGTGTGAGGCCAATCCAAACACTTGGGGAACTCTTGAATGTCTTGTATGATTGATTCGCATGCCAAGGTTGCTTTGAAAATATCCATGACTTCCATTTTTCTATACATGCATTTGAAAAGCTTGCTTTGCACATATTATGTATGATTGAGTGGGAGATGAGCTATTAGGATTCTTTGAATCTCATCCCCCCCTCTCCAATGATCTAACATACTAGGTGGACCAAGTAATTATGGTGAAGGGAGCCAACAACGATGAGCAAGAGAGATTGACAACCTTGTGTCTTGTTTTGTTTATTTTAGAACCATAATGATGGTTCATCATGTCTATGAGGTTGTATATATACTATGAACATTGAGACATGTGTAAATATACTATTATGTGATGTTTAGATGTATGATTATGATATATGCCACTAGCCCCTGTTAAGTATGTAAGGCTATAGAATAAGAATTTAAAGTTTGATGAATATGTGTATAAGTGAGGGTTGAATGGCCAAAATGAGATACATGAGGTTTGGGCCCATTTGGGCAACTCACACAAGTCTTAAATATGCTTTTAGACTTGCCCAAAAGGTGCCAATACGAAGGGAAGACCATTTGGCAAGTTTGGTACTTCATATGAAGCCAAAATTAACCATTATGGAACCCTATGTCAATTTTTAGCCAAATGAGTTAATCTTGATCTAAGATTTGGCATGCAATTAGATCTCATTAAGAGCTTTATGGGAAGCTAAAGCTCATACTTTTCGGAGGTCTACAGAATATTTGATGACTTTTCGAAATTGGCAAATTTTATGGATTTGGTCTGCTACACTATTCAATTGGTCCGAAATTGTTTTCTATCATTTGAGATTCAAATGATGTCCAATTGTCATAAAATTTTATAAAGAAAAATTAGGTAATCACAGTGACTTGTGCCAACTAGAAGCATCTCATTTGGTGGTCTAGAGAGGAAGATATGAATTTTTGAAATTTCTATCCAGTATTAGTAGCCTTGCCCGACCAGAAGTATTGTTCCATCGAATTCTGTGACCTGGGTTTGATGAAATGATCTGAAAATATTTTTCCTCTCTAGTTGACATCCATAGCTTTCCAGATTGGTATCATTTGCATGGATTGAATTTTTTTGGACTTAATTGGACATTTTTGAAATTCATATCAGTAAATTGTGATAGCATCAGGACCCAGCTCGACCTCCAGATTATTTCGCATGTCAAACGCCCTATTTGTGGGATGTTATGACTTATACATATTTTTAATATGAAATGGACATCCCAAGATTTTCAGAATGACCAATATTGCATGATTTCAATTTTTCTAAATTTAGTTATGATTTTCCAAAGTTTGCCCAGAAATAAGGCCAATTCTAGCCGAGAATGAATACCCATTTCCCATGTCTCTTTTCGGTTTCTATGAGTTGTAAGTATGTTTTTGGGATTGAAATGAGTTGTAATAATGTAATTAAATATGAGGGGGCTTCGTATGAGCTCACATGGTCCACATGACACCGGAATGAATTTTTAAATACAACGTAACGCGAAAATATTCATTATTTTCCTTGCCTTTCTATGAGAAACTTACATCCTTCATGATATTAAGTCATATGAAGGCATAAGATGAGCTAGAAGTTATGGTGTTACAGAAATAGAATGAGGAAATGGTCTTCATGCATCTTCATATATAATAATGGCCCATTTGGGTTTTTTGTGAAACCATGATTGAGAAGATACCTACCTATTTTATTATTCCATGTATGCAATGCTTCCTTTAGTCTATAAAGTTCTTTTTTCAACCAATATACATTGTCTTCTTTACCTTAAACCATGCATCCTTAAGGTTTCTCCATGTACACTTCTTCTTTAATTTTACCATTGAAGAATACAGATTTCATGTCTAATTAATATACTTGTAACTTTAGTTGTGTGGCCAAAGCAATTACCATTCTTATAGTCTCCATGCATACCATAGGAGTGAAGGTCTTGTTGAAGTCAATGCCTAGTTGTTGGAAATATCTTTTTGCCATAAGTCATGCCTTATACTTCTGGATCTTCATTATACTTGATTTTGTAAACCAATTTTAGGCTAATGTTATCTTTTTCTTTTAGTTTCTCTATGAGCTATCATGTTTGATTCTTCTTAATCATCTTGATTTCTTCATTCATTGCTTTTGTCCATTCTTCCTCTTTAGTAGCTTCTTTATATCTTTGTGGCTCACAAGAAAAGAATATAACATTGCAAGTTTGATATATGTCCTACAATGAATGAATTTTCCTTAGAGGAGATTAATCTAATGACAAGCTATTCTGCCTTGGAGGTTGACTTGTGCTTGGGTCTGAATCATCTCTTCCATTCTCCTTAGATTCAAGATGTTGAGCTCTATATGGTACTTCATTGCTCCATTTCCAACTTGCATTCACATCAAAGATAATGTCCTTTGAAATAATAAATTGTCTTGTATCAATGTTGTAAAAATGATAGCCCTAGGATTTGTCATTGTAGCCAATGATAATACACTCTTATCCTTTCTCATATAATTTTTCTATATTCCCTTTTAAGATGCAGGCATATGTAATGCAACCACATACTCTAAAATGATTAACCTTCGGTTTTCTCTTGAATGAGGCTTCATATGGCATTCTATTTGGAACAACTTTTTTAGAGAATCAATTGAGAATATAAACAACTACGTTAACAACCTCAGCTCACAAGCATTTTGGTAGATTTTTGCATTGTATGATGGCATATGCCATTTTAAAAATCGTTTTATTTTTTCTTTTTACAACATTTTGTTGAAATGTGTGTTCGAGTGTAAGCTCCTTCTTGAGAGAATGCCCACTTCACTTTTTCAACAAGGGGCTTTAAATTAGGTGAAGTAGGAGAGTTCTTCTAATTTTTGCACAATAAAGTAAACTCACATCATATGGATATAATCATCAATAAAAAGAGAA
>JAIUCV010002671.1:0-43119 GCA_026724425.1 Erythrophleum ivorense | reverse complement strand
CTACATCTTTAAATGCAGGAATCACACTTTGAAGATGGAGGCAAGTGATCTGAGACTTATAACACCACTCTCCATAATTGTTTGCCAGAACAGGCTAGCGATGCATGATAGAGTTGAGTTTTGATATGTTATATTTTAACTTAAAACCAATTTGTATCAAGTAAAGCTATCTATCAAATATATAAATCGCACTTAGGAAATAAAAATAGGAGGTAGGCAAAGTGGGATTTCTAACAAATTCAAATTGAATTCATTTATAATAATAACACTCATTTCTTGAATTTTTTTTAATGAGTTGGATGCTAAATATGAACCAAAACCCTTATGAGTACTATAAAATTTTGGATATAAAAGCAAGTAAGAATACATAAACTTTGTATTATTAACCATTATCTCTTTATCATTGATCTTTAAATATCCATACTAAATCCGTATCATAGGATTTTAGACAAATTATACAGAGAGATTCTTAAATAGATGTTATTTACAAAAAATAATAATAATTTACTAAAATTTGCATGTCTAATATGTTTGTACATTTCTTCATAATTAATTTGAGTAATTAATTTATTTTTTTATAATTTAGGTTTAGCAAAAAAAAATATTATTTATACCATCCATATTGCAATTACTATTAGTATTAAGGAAAATAACTATCTTATGACTTCACCCTAAAAAAAAAGTACAGGGAGTGAGGGAGGTTTAGGGCCGTCAATCTTGGTGGGAAGTGAGTATACATGCATATGTGGGGTGCCAACATATATATATAAATATATATATTGGGACATGAGAGAGAGAGAGAGAGAGAGAGTTTCGTTAATTGATTAAGTAATTAATTGCAGGGTTGTTGTGTGAAGTAATGAGTATTTAACGTTGTGCATTCAAGATTTGGGGCCTATCATCTCCACACCCTGATTAATGAATTCCAACTGTTTTATCACTTGTTTGTCTGTGACTACCTTCATGCTCTTTCATTTTCATTTATTCTTCAACTCACATATCTCCTTTTCCCATCCCCACATGCCAACCCTAAATTCCATATCACACTGATACAAATTAATGCAATATAAACAAAAATATTAAGATGCAACAAGATTCAAAATCTTTATCTATAATTTAATATATCACGTATTTTATATTGGATATAAATATTGTGAATAAGAAGTCTCACATTAAAAGAAAATAAATTTGGTAAAAACCATATAAATAAGTGGATCGAAGATTTTGGTAGTCTCAAGTGTATGAGTATTCGAATGATATCTACGTCGATGTTTGCAACGTCAAACTGTGAAGAGTATGCAACTTTTATTCTTTTTCTAAATTCCTCAGCTTTTTCAGCAACGAAAGAGCAGATCCATACCATGAAACCACTCTGATTTGACAAGCATCTGAGAATTATAAAGACTCGTGCTCCATGTTAATCATTAAGCCATGGAAGAAACTCGCAGGTTTCTACAGATCATATTATAACCAAAACTACTTTTCTAAACTTTTCAAAGTTAACAATTGAAACAGGAAACCTCGAGTTTCAAGGCAAAGAAAACGTACAGAAAACACTTAAATCTGAATTAAATCCTTTTCCTTTCCTTTACCTTCTGTACAAAACAAATGCAACTTTAAAATCTGCTAGCTGCCATTTAACATATCTTTCCCTGTATATAACAGATCAACAATAAAACAAACTAAGAAATTAACCAAAAAAAAAAAACTATAAATCATTATCAGACTCTGATCTCTGAAGACTCTGAACCTAGAACCTGAGAACTATGCAATGAATCTATCTCCTGTTGTGTAAAGGGTTGGATCCTGTAGGCACTCTTCGCTTCTGTGACCGAAACTCTATAGCTCTGGTGCTTATAGGAGACTTATAAGGCCATGGGTGAAGCTCTTGCAGGCTTGGAGAAGTAGTGGAAGAAGGGCCTGAGAACTTGATCCTAATTGCATTCATTCTTGGTGTGAAGAAGAGCAGGAGAATTAGAACCAGAAAGAGGAAGTAGAAGGGGGAGTGCTTCGCCTTCATTTTTCTCAGCAAATTGAAATGCCCGAGAGAGACAAAAGACATAAATATGGGAATGCAAATTTGTTTGGGCCAGCCTCCTTTCTTAATATATATATATATATATATTATATGGGCATGGTTTAATTCTACTTTCCTAAAGGGGGTGATATTTATGATCATGTTTAATTTTTTGGACTCTTTTCTGTGCATTTCATTTGTGGAAGTGGGTCACATTGTTTCATTGCCGTCCGATTATGATCAAACGGTCCATGATTAGGTTTATCATATATCTTTGAATATATATATATATATATTTCCTCCTTGAATTAAGATTTAATTACAAAATTAGTATATAAATTTTAAATGTTAAAAGAAATATTTTCCTCAAACTTTATATTAAAGTAAACAGATTAAATCTCAATTAAAATTAATTGTAAAAAACTACTTGTTTGCTTAAGCAATTTTCATAAATTACCATACAATCACGTGAATAGGTTAATTTTAAGGATTAGGTAATTTAAGCGTAGTTTTTTATATTTTTATTATTATATTTTTTAATTAAAAGGTAATAAATATATAATTTTTTGATAATATTATGATACTTTTGGAAAATTATATAATTCTTTAAAAAAATTATATACTTATCATAATATTATTGAAAATGTATATACTTATTATATTTTAATTAAAAATTTTAATAATAAAAATAAAACTAATAATATTTTTTTTTATCCTAATCTTAATTGAATTTCAAACCTCAACTTGGATAGTAAAATGCGATTTTACTTATTTCTTTCTTGAAGTAGGGCCCGGTTGGTGACGATGATGGCGATTGTAGGATTGGTTATTGAATGGGAGATAGAGACACAGGAAATTGAACTCAAGCGCGTAGGGCGGGGGCTATACGTGTAGGCGAAAGCAAACAGAGATTGTGTTCGCTATGACTTTTGACTCGAAAATACCCTCAGCCATTCTGCTTTTTTCCTGGGGCCAACTCTAGTTTGCATAGGCATATATTATGAAGTATCAGAGGGGCATTTTGGTCATGAAAAAAAGTCAACAACGCCGACACGCTGAACTAGTCTCGTACAAAGCCTTAAAAATATTATAGGCGTGTGGTTATAATAATAATATTTAATCAAATAAATATAATTATTTAACATAATAATGTGTATATTATATACACTCTCATGACCCATATGGTTTGGTCAAGTAGATCCGAATTTTGTGGGTCTTCGGGAACACGTGGACTTTGAAGTTCGGATTATTTTTTTTGTGAATTTTAAAGAAATTATATAATTTTTTTTATTTTTACAATATACACTGATTTTTTAAAAAAAAAAATTACTTTATATTTTAATTTAATTTAACATTTTTTACCAAAATTATTTTTATTAAATCTAAGTATATATTTTAACAAAAAAATTTAAACAAAAAATATTTTAGTCAAAAATTTTAAAATCAAACTAAAATGTAGAATAACTTTTTGTTTTAAAAGAAATATTTATTTTTTAAAAAATTAAAAAAAATTAAAATTTAAAAAATTCTATGTAATTTATTATTATTATTATTATTATTATTATTATTATTATTATTATTACTACTACGAAGATATGTGCTAGCTGAGCCACCAATGGAAACCAGCTTCCTTCTCAAATCTCAATATAGAAAAGATCATATTGGTGGATCTTTCTTCTAATGTGAATCAATATTTTAAATGATATCGTGTATGTTTGATAAAATCAACAAATAAATAATATAATTAGTTTCTTGGCAAGAGCAACAATCAGCAAATAAAGCTTTAGAATGTGGCTTCGATTATTTTATACTTTTATAAGGTTGAGAGAATTTGAATAGAATGAGATAATTATTTCTTGTCACATAAATTATAATAAATAAAATAAGAGCCAAGGATTGGCTTAATACATACTAGAATTAAACAAGTAATACGTGATTAAAAATACTATCCTAAGTTTAAAGTTTGTAATCTTACCAACTTCTTAAAACAAGGTATATAAAGAACTTCCTTATAAATAGTTTATAGTTTAAGTATAGATGAATTATTTTTTATTACATTGAAAATGTAAATTAGGTGATATGCACCTAAATTAATTTAGGTATCAAATAATTGTAAAATAAAACTTAAAAAAAAAAGGCCAGCATCACAAATCACAACTTCACAAATGGCTCAAAATCTAGGAGGTGATCTATTTTGGTGCAAGGGTGGGAAAGACCAAAAGGGTTCATACTTTTCTAAATCACACGTTCATTTGACTTTTTCTTCTTTTTGTTTTGGTTTAATAAAAGATTAAACTTTTGAGATACCTTTTAGGTAGGAGATTGTCGTCCAACAATCAACTGTAATCATTCATTCTTAGAAAGGGTTACAAATGCCGTCTAATGGAAGAAGTTTGGTGTGCGTTGATCAAAATTTAATTTTTATTGAAGGCAATAGTCAATAGTCAAAATTCAAAAAGAAAAAAAAAAACTGAGAGAATTATAAGTAGCTTAAGGAAATGGAGAGTGATTTGAAGAATATAAGGACAAGCAACGCTTGACGGAAAGTTAATTAGATTATCTAATACCTAACAAACAAAAACAAAAAGGCAAGTCGTGTTGCTTACGTTTAGAAGAGATTTCTTTTTTTTTGGGTAATAAAAATAGTAGTATTCAGCAAGTTAATGAATGGAAATGCATGGTGCTAGTCTTCAAAGAATAGATAATGAATCAGTACATGTAATGCAGAAAAGGAAGAAAAAAAAAAGTTAGCAACGTAAACATAATGCTTGTCTAATCTATCCCATATCCAAGTGTTGGAATCCCGAAATTTCTGTTTCTAAGCATCAAATTTTGACATATGTAAACCACCACACTAACATTTTCTTGCATCAATAATTATTCTGTGTCTCTTCCTCTAATTGACTTATACCTGTGACTCTTTCATATGCTCTTTTTTGTTTCTAATATTGACAAGCCACCTTCTGCACAATCACTTTGCTATGGCAACAAACAAACACTAAATGAGATTAGAAGTGTTCATTTGGCTTGGTCGCTCAATGAGCTCAGTCTTGTCCTACCATATGGGACTAAGTTAAGTTAGGTTAAAAGAAAATTTATAAGGACTTAGCCAATCCTTATAAGAACTTACATAGAAGTATTTTTTTTATTTAAAAGTTATTTTATAATTTTTTACCAAGAATTAAAAAAGAAGACCCAACCCAATCTATATACAACCCTAAATGAGATAACTTCTATTTGATAAGATCAAACCGTATCCTTCAATATGTTTTAAGTTAATTTTCGCTCATACTCATTTATTGATAGATATTTGTTAGTTATAGTACATCTTGTCTTCAAGTTAGAACAATATATGTGCTTTTTAAATTGTATTACCAAATATAAGTAGAGTCATGTACACTACCCCAAGAAAAAAAGGAAATAAGCAAGCTTTCGCAACAATTTTTAACAGTGGTTAAACTATGAATTCAACGGTGGTTGCTTGTCTGCTGTTAAACAAGTAGATTAAATGGCAATCCTTAAACCATTGTTTTTTTTCTTTTTTGGGTTAATGGAAATCCATTCAAACACAAACACAATAAAGAACACAGAGAACAGGGAGGCAAGTTATTACAACACACTAACTTAGTCAATCCTTTATTTACAAGCATAAGAATCCATAAATAAATTTGATAACAGGGAGTTTCTGGAAATCACCATTAAACCACTGGCGACAAGCGGTTTCATTATGGTTTTTTATTTTTTAATTGCCATTAAAACCATTCTGTCAAAACTAAAATCTTCTTTTTAGTGGTAACTCGATCAACATAAGTTTAATTGTAGTATATATTTCGATTTAAAAAAAAGTTTGCATGACTTTTAAAAGTAAAATAAAATAAAGAATCATATAATTAAGTTATTTATTTTCGACAGAGAAAATATTTTATTAAAAAAATGTAATAAATCAAATCCCACTCGATATCTACTTTAGAGGCCCTCTATCTTATTGCTTTCACAGTATTGTTGGGTGTGGCATCAAGTCCATTAGATTTAACATTTAAGGCACCCTTTTGCTTTTGTGCTCTTGTTGTGTTAAAGAAGGCACTCGAGTGTATGTTGAACAAAGTTTTAAAACTTTCCTTCATGATAACAAATATAGTTGAGTCAACCCACACTAGGAATATATACGGTGTTCATATTGTAATTTGTAGTTGGTTTTAGGCTCAACTTCTATGTTTGGCCAACTTTTAAGAAGGGAAGAGACTATTAATTTGTTTTAAAAAAATATCTATTTTAGTTAAATGAAGTGTTAGACTCAGTATTTAAGAAGAAAGGTTATTTGAATGATAGTAGAAAAATTCTTAATTATCATAATTATTTAATTTTTATTTTTACCTATCTTCTTAAATACATACACTTTTCAATAATTTGACAATAAAAAATATTTTAAAACAAAATTACCAAACACAATATTATTAATAAAAATGCGTACTAAATGATTTTGTCAAATATAAACTATTTCTTTTTTACAATATTTTTATAAAATTTTATTAAAAAATATTTTAAAAAAAACATGCACTCAAAGACTTGTCATAACTCAACAAATGGTGGTGTGGAATTAAAAAGTGAGTTGAATTTAGACCTGGAAGCCACTTTCACCGCCACACCCATGTTACCAATCTTTGAAATTTTAATTATGCCAACGTTATTCACATTTCTACGTACGGCGGCAGATTTTGATTCGTTGGCAATTGATTTAATAAATTAAAAATTTATCACCTTGCAAAATTATAATTAATGTCAAACTTCTCTCAGTTTTAAATAGTAATAATTTTTTATATGAACTACGAGCAGGCCCAAAATTTTTAAATTGCCAATTATCATCTTATTGGAGAGGGTTTTTAGGCAAGAAGAGGGAATACCATTAGGAATTGATAAAGAAGATGAAAATCAAACAAGTTTCTTCTTACTCTCTTTTTATTTTTTTTTTTCAGATTCCTTCTTCTTATTTTGAAAAGATAGGCTCTAATACCAATTGGGGTAGTCGGAAGCCAGATCAGTAAAACCCCAAAACCTTAAGAAGGGGACTTTGTGATTTTATCAAACTTAGCTCTTTATTCTGAGATTAAAAGAGAACCATTATGGTAGAAAACTTCAAGATAATAAGTTTTATCACACTTATCCTTTAATGGGATTGGTTCTATATCTTGTCTACACAAAGCATGAAATTCTATTTTAATTTTTCAATTATATTCAGTAAAATCTTTTCCTTATATGCTTGGACTATTAATTTTTTTTCTTCTGGGCTCTTTATGTCTCTATGCCTTTTAAGATTTCATATTCTCTTGATTTTCTTGTAAACCTTTTTAGAGTATAAATTCATAGACAAGATAAGAGTTCTTTGATATTATTGTTCTTTGCTATTATTGTTTTTCTTTACAAATATTTTCTAATACACAAAATCCTCGTATAAAGGCAAGTGCATCATAGTATACTTAAAGAAAATATTTTAGAGGAAGAAGAAGATTTAGAAAACTACCATACTTAGGTTGAAACTTAGATTTCAAAATATTTTTTAACTTCGATACAAACTTACAAGGCCTTGGTTTTATAGCCAAAGGCTGAGGTAAAAGACTTGGTATAGGATGAGATGATATAGATTTTAATTATTTTATAATTTAAATGTATTTTATTATTTGAAATAATTAATATTTGTATTTAATTATGTTATAGTAATTTTAAAAAGCAAAAGAATTTAAGTACATTTTTTTATGTTTTTACTATTAAATTCTTTAATAATAATATAATAAGTATATAATTTTTACCAATAAGTATGATTTTTATAGCTCAATATCATATAATTAAAATTTTAAAATATTTTTTACATATATTATAATTTTATTAAAGAATCCAATAATTCTTTAAAAATTAGTGATATTAATTATTAGTTATCAATTTTGATGTTTACATTTTTTATGTTTAAATCTAAAGAATTGTTATCCCTTCAAGTAAAACGATTTATATTTTAGTATTTCAGTTAGTTTCTAATTTTATATTTTAATTTCTTATAAGAAAAACTTTAAGATTTAACTTATATTAATTAAATATAAATTTGAGTTTTCGGAAATTAAGATTTCTTTTGTTATTTCTCTTTTTATTCTACATCAAATGAGTAATAGAGCCCGTCCAGCTAACTGCTATGCCTTTAACTTTGTATTTTTCCAAACCAAACCTTTCTTTAATTTAGTACTAGTGTACTCATTGTCCATTTTTTACCCAAAATCATAATTCTAATAAAACATTGAAATATAAATTATAATACTAACAGAATAATCTGTAGGGATAAATATTCCTTAAAATCAAACATCAAAATTGTTAACGGATAACCAATTTAACAGTAGCTAAAATAATTCAATATAGCTAAATACAAATCTTAAGTATCTCAAATAATAAAATAATTGAAAATTTTATCTTCTCATCTTGCATTACCTCCACCTCACTTTAAATTTTCTTTTAGAAAAAGATTATATAAAGTGTGGGAAATGATCAGATAATATAAAAAATGAGTGACCAACTGCATACTGCTTTAGTATATTTTATGAACAAATTACTTCGACAATCTCAAATACTTGATAATAATAAAATAGGAAAAACACAAAACTTTCATCTCCATCACAACAACTCCCCCCCCCCCCCCCCCCAAAAAAAAAGACGCGCACACACACACACACATGGCTAACAGATTATCAATGTGTCACCTTGCGATGATGGCATAGATTTAAAAATTATATTTTTTTGCTCTATATCTTGCTTGAGATTTCAATTTGATCCTTGTAGTTTATATATTTTTTCAAATCAATCCTTATACTTTGTGATAGTTTTTTTATTTGGTCCCTGTTATTAAAATCTATCATAATACTATGACTTACAAACTTACTTGACTAACAAACTGTTAATGTGTCACCAGAGGACACCAACATGGATTTTTATTTGCCATGTTTGATGCACGTAAGACACAAAAGAGAGACCACGTCATCTATTCCAACAAAGCCTATCACTCTTTTAAGTCTTCAACAAGTCCATTTTGATTGATTTGTAAAGGGAAACAAACTATAAGAATTAATTCGAAAACTCAAGCAAATTATAGAGATGCCAGGCAACACTCAACAATTTGTTAGCCATGTCATCTTCAAAGTTACAACGCCATAATAGATCTTAACATCATCTACCAAAATTGATAAAAGCAACAAAATGCATGGACTGATATACATAGATACACACGCACACACATATCAAATTTAGGACTCAAACAAAATAAAAGGACCAAGTGTATTAACTATCCCCTTCTTAATTATAGACATGAAATAAACTGACATTTAAGTGGCAAACTTTATTTGTCAATATTTTTTCACATTGCGGAAGATAGTTACTCACTGTTAGAACATGTAATTCTACATGCAAAGTAAGGTGGAAGGTAAAATGTATGTTAGATTTGCTATTTTTAAAATAAGAATTGTTATGTGTGCTAGGACGTTATGCTACGCTCTAAGGAAATAGATGACTTTCACAAAAATATTGAAAGGTGGTTCAGTGTTAAAGAAACTGAATATAGAGAAAATGAATGAAACACTTTAAGGCGCAAACTAATTTCAAGCAAAACTACAAAGAAGTACAATTTTTACCTCTATTCAATTGCTCCACGGACAAGAATTAGTTGAATAAGTGTATCATGGTGGCACCACAAGAATCAAATGCTGGCTATTATAAGGCATGTACAGGCGCCTAGAAGGAGAAACATAGTAAAGCTTACTGGCTTAAGCGCCGCTCGTGGAAGACGGATTAGTCAAAAGAGTTTCAATTAGGAAGCAATACTGAAAGATTGACCTCACCTTTAATCTGTCTATGGCTATCAGATAAGTTCGCTTTGGGAACTTCATAAGCATGAACAAGGAAATTCAATTCTCTAGTTCTCTAGAAACTTGCTTGGTATATAGAATTCTTTTTCATGGAAATAAAAAGAGAATACTAAATAGAATGAAATGAAATCAATTACGTTTAGTATGACATGAAAAAGAAAAAGAAAACTTTTTCATTTATATGTTTAGTAAAATGAAAATAGTATGAGAATGAAAAATAAATTATAACAAAAAACTAAAATACCCTTACTAAGAAAAAGGAAAAGAAATAATTTGTTTTGGACCCTTTCTTCTCTCTCTCATTTCTCTATTCTATCTCCATGTTCTAAATTTATTTTCTCGTTTGAACCCAACTATAATGTGAGCAAAAACAAACAAACAAAAATGAGTTGGAACCAACCTATTGGGTTGTTATTTAAATTTCAACACTATTTGTTAGTAACAATCACATTCCAATTTCTGAGCCACGATACGTGCATACGTTAAAATAATCTAGTGATTAACCTAACCTAACCTAACAAGCTTCAAGAATCTAAACTCAACTATAATACCATATATTAAACCATTACATAAACCCCGTTAGTTTTGAAAATACACATTCATTCAAATAATATATTTGGGGATTGCTAGAAATCCGACCACACCTCCCATACAAGATAGATATCTCAACTTACACAATAGTTCAATCTAGCCCCAATTTCAAAAATAACAAGTTATATTCAAAAGCATACTTCATCAAGAAATTATAAATAGTATATGCACATATTCAAAGTGGTCATAACGGGCAAAAGACACAACACCTATCTTCTCCAGAGCGCCCCCACATTTATATGTCACCACATCATAGGGTCTGACACTAACTACACAAAACTAAGTATATGTTCTATGTGTCTAGTAGCACTTGAGCCTCCAAATCACCTCATTCTCTTGCTTGGTGATTTGTAAAATAATAAAATAAAGGAATAAGCCTACTAGTAGCTAAATGAGTGCATAAATAATAAAGTGTACAAAGGAATAACAACGCAAATTGAGTTTTTAAAAGCCAAGTAATTAACAAATAATTTAAGCAATATTATATTTTATAACTGAAATAAAAGGTAATTATTTAATAAACAAGAAATTCTCAAATAAAACAAAATTTTTTAAATATTAAGAAAATATCATAGAAAGAAGCATCATAAAAAAAAACCAAACTATCAAGTGCTTTCATACTATCGAATCACAACATCATATCTCTTATCATCATACTAGATATATCACATCTTAGTACTTATATAATACACATCAATCATCTCAAGTCACAGACTTAGATATATCATATCACAATACTATCACAAATTCACAACTTATTCTAGATACATTTAAGCAATTGCTTCCACTAACAACTACGAGATCTTAACTAAATCTCTATCCATTATTTTATATTTTAACAAATGAAAATAGATAATAATATTCAATAAAATAACATTTTAAGTAATTAAAAATAAAACAATGAATCAACAAAACAATAAAAAGAATTACTAATTCATAAAGTTACCATAAAACATGAAATAGTAAAATAAACATAAAACACTTTACATACAAATATATGTTTATATATATATATATATCACTACTTTCCCAATTCCTAATTCTCTTCTTTACATTTCACAAGTACATATCTTTACTACATTTCAATTGTCTATTTGTCATTTATTATTTCTCTATATAAATATATATACACGCCTATACTTCTATCACAACATTTTATTTAAAATTTTGAAAACATGGATTTTGTTTCCCCCAAAATGTTGAGTGCATAAATCGTAGGACGAAGTTTGGTGAATCAATTGGACAGCACCACTGCGGGGGAGAGGGGGACAAACAGGGTATGAGATCTTGCTTTGAAGCATGAGCACGAGCACGAGCACAAGCACAAGCACAAGAAGCGAACAATAAGGAGCACAAACTGGAGAGCGACAGTAATGAATGAGGCTCTGAAGCACGAGATATGGATAGAGGAGATGAACAAAAAGTTATGAGAAGGATGGGATTGGGGGCTTGTCACTATCATCAAAAGGGCATAATCGACCTTTCCACTTTTGGCTCCAAAAAATAGGCTTTTTGACAGTAATATGCAAAGTAAAAAAACTTAAAACTAAAATGCTGCGCCGCAAAATCTTATTCCGTCGATACTTAATATATATATATTTTTTAATATAAAATGGGTCGCGGCATCAGCGATGCCGCGACCCATTTTTTTAAAAAAAATTAATATGGGGTTGCGGCATCCCTGATGCCGTGACCCCTCTGCCACCTGGCCACGGGTCAGCGACCCGTGACCAGGAAAGCTGCACGCTGCAGCGTGCAGCTATGCTACAGCAGCTATATGCTGCTGTAGCAACCTATATAGCTGTTGTAGCAACCTCCCCCCCCCCCCCCTTTCTAAGCAGCGTCCCTCCCCCCCTTCCCCCATTTTCATTCCTTCTTCTTCCCCGCTGCTTCTTCCTTCTCCCCTCAAAAATAACTTCTTCCATCCCCTACTTCCTCTCTTCTCCTCGATTCTCCTCTTTTACATAGTAAGTCTTTTTTTTCTTCCATTCTTTTCATTCTCCTTATTCTTGCAACACTTATTTCATTTTTATTATACATTGTAAGGTTTTTTTTCCTTTACTTATTTATTACTACTCTCCTTCCTATATTTGATATTCTTTACATTTGTATTATTGATTATTATTTATTGTGTTTATTGTAGAAAAGATCAAACAAGAAAGAAAACATAGATAAAACAAGTGAAGTTTCAGATCATCATTTAAGAAGAAATCTTTAATCTCTTCAGGTATGAATATTAAGTTTAAATATAGTTTCTGAAAAAAATTATTATATTATTACTAAATATTTTGTTTCTTTAATATGTTTTTTAAATTAATTATATTTAACTTGTTGCATACTTTGCATGGAATATGTGGCTTTTTTAATAGAAATTCTAGAAAAAATTTAAGGTTTAAGACAACTATATTAGGCTTTTTGACTCTTGTGCTTAGAAAAAGAAAACAAATAACTGTAATGCTCTGCCGCAAAAACCATTTCTCTGTATGCTTAAATTTTTTTTTTTTTTTATATTTGTGAGTCGCGGCATTAGATTTTATTTGGGAAATATATGGAGGGTCGCGGCATCAAGGACGTCGTGACCCTTTAATAATTTTTTTATTTTATTTTGTAGGATCACTATCAATACAAACTAAAAAATAAAAATACAAATAATTATAGCTAATTAAGAATGCATGGAGTAATTTGGATTAGTGTATTAAGAATTCTTTTTAATTATAATAAAAAATAAAAATGACTATAACTTAATTTATATTTAAAAATAAATTAAAAATAAAATTTTATTTTGATGGTTGCTAAAGCATTAGTATTTATAATAAATCAATATTTTACTTGATTAATTGTGTATTATTCATTGAATAGAAGTTTTTAATGTAATTAATAATTAATTACAATGACAGATTTTTTTTTATAAATGAACAAATCAAAACAAAATGCAATAAGTGTCATGTTGATACAAATTCATTACAATAGGCGCAACACTTTTTCTTTTGTTTTTTGGTGAAGAATTTTTTAAAAATTGTAAGATTATTTTAAAATGTATAATAAATCATATTTATAATTATATACATATCGCAAAATATAATTAAATGATAAGGTTGATTTTCAATCATTTAATTATAAACCAAACATCTCATTTAACTAAAATAAACAGTTCTTTTTAAGAAATAAGCAACGTCTTTCTCAACAAAAAAAGGGACTTTATATGTCTTTATAGTTTTTACCTCTTGCTTTAAAAAAAAAAAAACTTTATATGTCTTTATAGTTTATTTTGATACATAGAAGTTACATTATAATTTAGTTTGCATGTACTTATAATTATTCTATTGATTCTTATAATTTTATTGTTTTCATTCCTTATAGTTAAATTGTTCTTTTGATTCTTATAATTTTATTAGTTTTAATTCGATTTTTTATGTAAAAATTAATTAAATATTTATATTTTCAAAAATGTTAATTTATCTATTCATGTTAAACCTCTTTTCTTGTATTAAAGAATTATGTTGATGTAGTTAATTATATACTCTTTTAAAGTTTAAAATATATATAGCTCAAATCACAAATAAAATTGCTTTGTATAATATACACTTGATTTTATTTTATTTTATATTTATTATTACTTTTTCTATTAGTATAAATTGCATATATTCATATTGTTAGGATGCATTAATAAAATTTAATGACTTGTAAACAAGAGTTTAATTGTAAGGAATAAACATAAATTTCTTAGAATTATAAGAAATTTACTATAAATTATGAATAATAGAAATTGAATTAAAAATTGAGTGAAAGTATATAAATTAACATAATAATATAACTTTTTTCTAAGCTATAGAATTATACGTAACTTTTGCTCATACTAATTTTTCATAAATAATTTTTATTCATTCTAATTTAAATATACAGAAACGTAATATGCTAAATTCAATAATAGAATTCGAATAGTATACAATGCTGAAGGTTATTTTTCTTATGAGTTAATTTATATTTATATATAAGCAAAATAAAAATATAATTAAATGAGATGAATAATTTTTAATGTAGACATAGAGAATTATTATTATATGTAGCTGAGCAAAAGTAGGTGTATATATTTGGATATATGATTCGATATATGTATATAGATGATATTAATGATTGTTTGCATGTGTCATTATACTTTTTGTATAATAGGAATCATAATGAGTATGAGACAGGAAATCATATGCATATATGCAAATGGAAAAATCTATGACAGTGAAGAAGGTGCAATATTTGTTTGTGATAGACCTAAGATATTAAGAGTTGACGCCTGCATTACTCTCAATGGATTGAAAAAAGTGGTGGGTGAAAAGTTACGATTGTCTCCAAATCAATCTGTGTCCGAGTTGGTATATAGGTACCCTCACTCACGTAATCCCACACGGTATTTGGCGTGTACTTTGGAAGATGACGACGATATCCAAACCATGTGGGAGGCTAACTGAAAATTTCCAACTCAATTAGGCGCACCGGATATATATGCACATATGACAAGTACTGGCGCAAATTTACTAGAGTCTCAAGCTGAGGTTCATATACCACTATCTCTTCCATCAACTGGTCAGTTCCGAGGTTCCAATAATTATACCTCACAATTTGATACTGACATGACAGGTGTTAGCCATATTGCTGCTCAACCTACCCTCGACTTGACTTGCCAACCAAGCTCATCTCATCAGCCTATTCTCAATGCGGGTCCTTCATCGCCCCCTGCTGAAACAGAGGATATTATGGATGACTTTGAAGAGGAAGATGAATATGATGTTCCGCCTAATATCAATAACCATGGAGATGATGAGTCAGAGGGCGACGATGTTAATGAGGTTGGGGTTACTCTATTGGGCCAATATGAGGACCCAGCATATGCCATGCTATCACATATTAGTTCAGATGATGGATGTTTTATTGAGATCCCTGAGATAAATGAGAATATTGACCTTAACAGTAGTCAAGAGTTATATATCGGTATGCATTTCCCAGATAAACAGTCTATGCGACGTGCGGTGAAGATATACTCTATTCGGAAACACCACACATTTAAAGTGCATTACTCGTCAGAAAAATATGAAGAATATCGTTGTTTAGAATATGGTGGTCAGTGTACTTGGAAGTTAGAACAAGTCGGGATGAGAGGGACATGCATTGGAGAATAACAAAATACAATGGACCACACACATGTCTTTCTCCGTCATTATCGCAAGATCATCCAAAACTTGACTCTGACGTCATCTCATCGCACATTGTGTCAATGGTGGCTGAGAATCCTTCGGTATCAATTAGGCAAATTATTGAAAGAGTGCATAGCATATTTGGCTATACTGTGACATACAAAAAGGCATGGACGGCAAAACACCGAGCAATTGGTATTGCATTTGGAAATTGGGAACAATCATATGCCTTCTTACCGAAGTGGTTAGCAGCAGTTGATCACTTCATGCCTGGGTCTTATTATGAGCTTGTCCACAGGGAGTGCCAACAGAATAACTCAACTGAAGGTTCTTTAGCGAAGTTTCATCGAGTTTTTTGGACCTTCAAACCATGTATTGACGCGTTTGATTATCTAAAACCTATGGTGCAAGTTGATGGAACCTTCATGTATGGAAAGTATAAGGGGACTGTGCTAATTGCAAGTTCACAAGATGGAGCCAACAAAGTTGTTCCTTTGGCATTTGCAGTTGTTGAAGGGGAAACACAAGAGTCATGGGCATGGTTCCTTTCTTTGCTTCGGCGTCGAGTTTTACCAAATAAGATGGGGATTTGCTTGATTTCTGATAGACATCCTGGACTATTGGCTGCTGTCTCAAATCCAGAAATTGGGTGGCAGCCACCGCAAGCATATCATGTATTTTGTTTAAGACATATTGCAAGTAATTTGAATACAACGTTCAGAAATAAGTGGTTAAAGAAGAGATTCATTAATATTGGTATGGTTTACTAACTCTATAAACTGTTTTAATGGTTGTTGTAGCAAAATGCATATTAATGAATAATTATTCATGCAGGTTACTTGCATGAGCAGCATCAAGTGGATGAACAATTGACCCAATTACGTCAACTCTACTCGGAAGCGGTAAACTGGATTGAGGATATTCCTAAGAGTAAATGGTCTCGTGCGTACGATGTTGAGGGTCGACGATGGGGCCATATGACTACAAATTTGGCTGAATGTATCAACAGTGTGTTGAAGGGGGTCAGGTTCTTACCTATCAGTGGACTGGTAAAAGCAACTATGTATAGATTGAACAAATATTGGGTAGAGCGTTCACAATCGATCACCGCACAACTTGATGCCGGTGCTATTTTCCCAGAGGATGTAATGAAAAAATTATCATCCTTAATACAGAGTGCATCTGCCTTAACTGTACGAAGATTTGATAGGCGAGCATCGGAATTTGAAGTTGAAGAACCATATGATCTGACAAACAAATAATATGGTCGGTGCTGTAAGGTGAGTTTGGCCCGTCGCACATGTGATTGCGGTGAGTTCCAGATTCAAAAATATCCATGCCAACATGTATTCGCCGCATGTGCCTCGGTCTCAATTGATCCGCTCCAATATGTGGATCGACTATTCCGACTTGACACGATCGTCAATGCATACAAGACAGAGTTCCAACCGATGGGAGGAGAACTGTATTGGCCACAAACTATAGGCCCACTGTTGGTACCTGATCCTGCTATGATTCGCCAACGAGGGAGGCCAAGATCATCTAGAATTCGAAATGAAATGGATTGGCGTGAGGGGCCGTGAGAACAACAGCGATGCGGGTTGTGCCGACAAGTGGGTCATAATCGATCAACCTGCCCATCGCAACGACCTAGTAGAAGTTAATATAATTAAATTTGTTGCATTTTCTGTTTTGTTGTCATAAGTGCATTGTAACTTTATTATTGTTTCTTGGAACTTTATTTATATTTATTATTGTTTCTTGTAATGAACTCCTGGTGCAATTCTATGCTGTGCAACAGTATTATATGAAAATTTTATTTTTTCTTTTGCCCCCTGCTATTGCCTCTTTTTTTTGCTAACTTATTTATGAGCATATTATTATTTTTGTTTGTATTTGTAATTTCCTTTATAGAAAACTTAGTTACTAATTATATTTGACGATAAATTTCTTAACTCATAGCAATATTGCATTGTAATAGTACAATGGCTGAGCATCCGAGCGTGATCGATCCTGGACCTGAGGATGATTCCCTTTTATACTTACAGACTCGTCACGTTTCACAGGCCGTATGGCAGGGACAGGTAACTTAAAACAGATACAATTATTATTTTCAACTTCTTATATATCATTATACGTTAATAACATAAATGCATATTGTAGGCCGATTGCATTTTGCGTATACGACGGATAGCACAGGAGGATCACATCTTTGATCCTCCACTTGCCATTGTTCCATACTTGATCCGCGCTGGTTTTTTTGGGGTCTCTCGACTTGGTCAGTTTGATTTTAATGCAGCATTAGTTTCAGCCCTGGTTGAGAGATGGCGGCCTGAAACCCACACTTTTCACTTGACTAATGGAGAGGCAACTATTACTTTACAAGATGTTGCTATTCAACTTGGACTACCTTGCACCGGCCAAGTTGTTTCAGGAAGAACCAATTATAACTGGACAACTGTGTGCCAACTGCTACTTGGCGTGGTCCCACCCCTAGAGGTCATGGATGGACAGCGTCTCAGTGTCCCATGACTTGCCCAGACATTTGCGGCCTTACCAGGCGATGCTAATGATGAGACCATACAACAATTTGCTCGGGCATACATTATGAGGTTGATTGGGGGATACTTGATGCCGGATCAGACCGGGCATAGGGTGATGTTGATGTATTTACCATTGCTTGCCGATTTCGATGAAGCTGGTCATTATAGTTGGGGATCCGCAGTTTTGACCCACTTATATAGAGAATTGTGCGGTGCAACTAATTATGCAGAGGTCAATATTGGTGGTTGCCTGACATTACTTCACCTATGGGTATGGGATCGTTTCTCGCGCCTGGCTCCACCTCTCCCTACTCAGGCAGATCCTCAGATAGAAATATATCCCTTGGGACCGCCGCTGGGTTTCAGATGGAGGCGTGTCCCCCAACATATTCGTCCTACCACTGAGGCATTACGGACTTATAGGATATTATTGGATCAGATGAAGGATGATGAGTTCATTTGGCAGTCATATGACCATCCGAATGTCCAACAATTAATTCCGGACTATTGTTCAGTGGGTTCAAATATATGGCGAGCATCTGTACCTATTATTTGCTTTTGGATGGTTGAATTTCACCATGCAGACCGTATTCTCCGTCAGTTTGGTCAGCAACAGCATATCCCTCAAACACCGTTTAATGTGGGATCGTTGCATACTCTGCAACTAAGAGGAAAAACGCATAAAGATTGGCGTCAGGAGCATGTGGTATTTATCTCTGCATGGAATATGTGGGAGCGTGTTGTTGCTCAAGCAGATACAAAGGTATCTTCATTGGATCGCTCCTCTGATTATAGGCGTTGGTATTGGCGGCATACACGACAGTGGATCCATCCAGAGAGTGGTTCCCAAGGTTTTGTGGTATGACCTTTTCTTCTATTTGTTTTCTTTTACTTGTGCATACTTTTTTCTCACTATATAACGACTGATCTTTTTCTTTCCTCACAGACTGATATACTGGACAACCTATATCTGCTTTCCATTGCTGATCCTCCGACGCTTGATTATGCGGGATTTAGGGAGAGAACCCGTGGAGATGTTAGGACGATGCTGCAAGCCTTGGGTGAACATCGAGAGATGTTGGTCTCTCAGCCTGCTCCACCTGCTCCTCATCTACAGAGACCACCAGAGCCAGAGGCTCGCCCAGGAAAAAGGGGACATGGTTTTATATCTACTAGACAGCCATTAGTAAATGTCACCCATGGCAGTAGATGTTAGCCAGATGCACCATCGTCTTCTTACACGCCAGCACCTGTGCATGAAGAAACTGAAGAGTCACGTCCTTTTGCAACATTTGCAGACTATGCAGGTGTTGGTCCTTCTTCTGCTGCACCATCCTTTGGCGCACCTGGGTCTTTTTCATCTGTTGGAGATGCTGGTCCTTCTTTTGTTATTGGGAGTGGTTCGTCGTCCTTCACATCACCAGCTCCTCAGCCGTTCTTCTCCACCTCGCCACCCCAAACTATGCAGCCTAGGGGTATCTCTTTCACTACTCTATTTTTCGATCCGTTCGCGTTCAGTGCAGAGTATGCGGGTGCACCTTCTGAATCATGGGGACCATCTTTCCAGCAGGAGTTTTTCACCCCTGATCAACCGATTCCCCCTGTTCAATCCCCTCAACCTACCCGTCAACTAAATAGCAAATTAACCAATGAGGATGAAGGTGAAGAAGCAGAAGTAGAAGAAGCAGAACAGGAGCCACTTCAGCGCCGTCCGCAGCGTTTACGCCGAAGACCCAGATGTGGGACTGGAGGACATGTTGGGTAATATGTTTAGTTTTTTTCTCTTTATTTTAATAGTTATAACATTTTCGTGTGTAATAAAGGACTTTGATATCTACGTTTCAAATCGTGAGTATATAATATCAGTATAACTTGTTACTTTAATTAAACTAATGAAACTTTAGTTTATTATTTAAACTTATGTGACTAAACTTTAGTTTAAATAGTTATATTGATGTGTTATATTATTTAAACTTATGTGACTAATTTTTTCACTATCATATACGAAAGAAAAAACAATTAACATAGACCTTGGGCCGCCAAAATGTTTTCTCCGAATGTTTAATTATGTCATGACCTATATAATTTTTTTTAAATTTAATTTGTGTTTATATTTATATATATTCTTTTATATATATAAATATATAAATATATATATATAGATATATAAATATATATATTTATATATATATAAATATATAGATATATAAATATATATATATAAATATATAGATATATAATTATATATATATATATATAATATATTTATATATATTCTTTTATATATATAAATATATATATTTATATACATAAAAATATATATTTATATCTATATATATATTTTTATGTATATAAATATATAAATATATATTTAGATATATAAATATATATTTATATATATATATAAATATATAGATATATAATTATATATATAATATATTTATATATATTCTTTTATATATATATAAATATATATATATTTATATACATAAAAATATATATATAGATATATAAATATATATATTCTTTTATATATATAAATATATAAATATATATTTAGATATATAAATATATATATAAATATATATATAGATATATAAATATATATATTTATATATATATATAAATATATAGATATATAATTATATATATATATAATATATTTATATATATTCTTTTATATATATATAAATATATATATATTTATATACATAAAAATATATTATATATATAATTATATATCTATATTTATACATATATAGTTATAAATATATATATATATATATAAATGGGTCGCGGCATCGCAGATGCAGCGACCCATTTAATTCAAATATAAGAGTCGCGGCATATGGTATACCGCAACTCTTTTTATTTTTAAAAAAAAAAAATTAAGTGTTTGGGGAAATTGTTTTGACGGCGCAGCATTTAAATTTTTTATTTTTTTATTTTACATATTAACGTAATAAAGCCCCAAAAAATGCTTCCATTGCTGCGCTTCAGAGAGGGAATTCTCCATTCATCCAAGCTTTCCCGAGGTGCCTTCTTTCTGTGTAGCAAACGACGTGTTTGCTTTTTCTTTTTCTTTTTCCTTTTTTGGATGAGGTAATTTAATGGTAACATGTAATTTTTACTAGTATTTGAATTATCTCAATAGAAATTGGATCAGCATGAAATGCATTTTTAAATTACTGAGATAATTTAATTAAGTAATTTTAGACGAATTTGAAATCCCATCAAAATAGTTGAAATTTGAAATTAAGCGAAATTAGATAGAATTTGAGTTTCTTCCTCTCATTTTTTGAGGGATATTTTCTTGTAAAACAAGCAGACACGTATGCACGCACACGCACACAAAGAATTTTATAAATACTAGGATTATACAAAGAAAGAATTTTAAATGCAAGAAATTTGAATTGCAACCATTCAAATTCCATACATTTCAATCTTCATGGAACTCAAAATTACACAACCCAAACACGAAAATAAGTGAATTTCACAAACACCCAGAGTGCATGCTACCGATATAGCAGGAACTAACATATGCATCCATATGGTAGAGAAATAATGTGACAAGCCATTAGGTGCAAGAGCTAATTCAGAATTCAAATTTACAACCCATTCAGATACTATAATCCAATCTTCCTACCACAGCCATCAGACGCAAGAGTAAATCCACGACTACAACACCCAACCAGGAAATTTTGTTTACAAAGGCACATTATATTCAGAAGAATTGAGGGCAACAGATTGGCTGCTTGTTCATTTATGATGAGTTTTCAGCGCCAGCCGGAGACTATGACAATGGAAATGAAAGATTCAAGACGAGCCAAGAAAAAGATGTAGCGATATATGAAAAAGATTATGCTAGAGAGAGGAAGAGACTGAGGACTTGCCTGCCACAGTAGATAGGGCTCTTTCTGACAAATGATCTAGGTGCTAACGATCAAAGTTGTAGGCGAGGCAGAGCCAAAGCTTGAAGATAAGTAGCCCGAGGATGCTAGTTGACAATGCAGAAGTCATTTTCCAGAGTACAGAAGTTAAATTTTCTTGATTAAATTGTCAGTTTCCACTGACCAGTTTTTTCTCATCACCAAACGTCAAAAAGTGTGGAAAATAGTTTCCAAAAACTCATTTTCCATTTAAACAAACATACACTTAAGCAACCTCAAGAAGCATATGGATGCATAAAGGTTGTAAGGGACGAAAGAAATACTCATTTGACCTCTTGTTGCACATTTGTGCATATACTAAGAATGAAGGAGGTGTCAAGCTAAAAACTAAACATAATGTGCCGATAAATCAATGCTAATATAAGCTGGAAACCCAAAAGAAGATATACTGCATAAGGTGCTTCGTACAGAACACATAAATCTTTCAGACCTTCATAATGACTGATCCAATTAATCAATTAGGCAAAAGAGTTTAACCTAATATTATACCATGGTGAGAACCATGGTGTTAGGGTCCAAATTTTCCAAAACCTCTGACCAATCAAAATCATAAAGAATAGGAAAATATCAGAAACCCAGACAAGTCAATGAACAAAGCACAAATAAGAACATAAAAAGCCAACTATTTAATATATAAATGACTTCAATAATGAAAAACAGAATCAAGCAATGGAAGAAGTCATTTTATCTTTAGATATTAGAAATGTACCATCAAGTGAAGAATGGTTTTCAAGTAAATCTATGACAAAGATGTCTGTTGGCTTTCTTAAACACCCGACGGCCAATTCCCATTAGTAGGCATGACTATGAGCTATGAATGCTCAGACATTAATGCCAGCATAGAAAGAAAGTAGAAGAAAGCGAGAATGTTGCAGACCTTGTTACCACAGCAAGAATTGGAAGTACCATCTCACATTCAATCTGGGGTCTCCAAGTCCCAATCAAAGTTTTTAGAGCTCCAATTGACATCTTCACTGACCAAAGCAAACTGAACACCTCAATGTGGCATTCAACTAGCTCTGTAATAATAGATGACAATTCGTTCAAGGGGGTTCAATTCCATAAGACGAACAGATTTTACCATTATACACATGCATGCATGTTCAATGTGTAAGAGGCTACAAGGTTTCAACTTCCACTTACACTGTCGATAAGAATTTGAACAACTTTAAATAGGCAAAGGCTACAGCACTAATTGCATGCTTTCTGTAAAGTCCATTGCCTTCTCATTGTTCATATGTCGGAGGAAACTACCAATTAAAATCCTCCCAATCTTGATGCTAAAACCTGCCAATCAGAATTACATATGCACACAATTGACACTGTTCACAATTATTTTCTGCTTAATTTAGCTGTAATCTAATGCCCATGGAACTGCTCATAAGAATCTGCAGCACAATTTTATCCAAGTGGCATAAGTTCAAAAAAGACATGCTTAACTAAGATTATTCAAAACAAAATTAGATTATCTGCAATTATACAATCATGCAATCAGAAAGTGTGTATGGGAACTACTTCGTCTATTTTACACCTATTCTCTCTTTTCTCTCTATTTCTCTCTGACTACACCACGTACAGTCAATTTGTGACTGCAAAAGATTCGAACTCATTCAAAACAGGTTGTGACATTTTAATGTATAAGAAATTATTGATAACAAACTCAAAATGGTGAACAAATTTTGAGAACATACAAATAAAGCATGTGGAAAATATCCCTATCAAGATTAGTCATATAAGAAACAAAAAGAAAAAAAATCACAATAAAATTTAGTTAGGGATGAGAAGGTCATACATAAGCTAGAGGAATTACAAAATATTCAATTAGTGACAACTTAATTAGATGAGAATTTCTTTTTTTTTTCCTTTTCTTATTTATTTTCCTAAGTTGAATTAATTAAAATTGCCTCAAATTATTAACTACTAAAAAAACTATCAGGAATCAAAGTAACAATTATAACTTTAGAATCAAGTAGGAAGTAGCCAGAAAATTTATCTGTTATAACCAGAGACACATTATGTGCAGAAGAATTTACAGCATGTAATTATCCAGACAACATACAAAGAAAAGGATCTCACTTTAACTGCATTGAGCCTTCCTTTCTTCGTTCAGTAAAATATAGCTATATATTCTGGTGTCATCTGTGTGCATCACTAGCAGAGAAGTAACATATAGCACATTGCTGGGTGAAACTTGGCAGCAGACTCAATTTCATCTCTGTGCAAGGCAGCAAACAGAAGGAGTTTAATCAGCGGAGTGTACTTTGCCTAGATCATCAGTGCCAATGCTTCAGAAACTTAATTTGTTGTATGTTCTGCCTCTCTTTTATATCACAGAACGGTTTCCCATCAAAGCTGAAAGCCTGGTCCTCCTAGTCGAGGCTGTAGTACTGCACAGCTACTTCTCTGAAATGCAATAGCCTTCAAGAGAATATTGTTTTAGTTTAAGATAATCCCCCGAGAAAAAGCTTCCACTGGACCTAGAGTATCAATCTGTGAGTACCTACCAATTCGCTTCACTAAAACAACCAAAAGCAATCCTGACATTTGCATCATTAATAACTAACCATCTCAATTTCCAGAGAATACCCCAGTATTAAACTCCAAGTTAGGGTCTCATCAGAAAGAGCAGAGCTTGTAAGATGTTTTCTTAATTACATGCTCCAAGAAATGAACCATAGGAAGTAGGACAGTACATATTTTGCCAAAAGCTAATGAACAGTATTATATTTAGTTCTGTTTTTAGATCTCAGCATTAATTTGGATTTACATCGTAATTTTAATTCTAATGCTGCAGCCAAAACTTTGCATTTTTACTCCCAAAATTTCAATTGGAATGAGATCATGATAAATAGATGAAAGATCCTGTTTAATTACATGGCTCCATATCCAAAATTCCTGAAAAATAGTTAACTACCAAGTCTAACTAATTCCTAGGTATACTTAGTCCAGAAGCAAGAATAATGAATTTAAGGCTCACTAACAACAAAAACGTCCATTTTATGTTCTTGAGTCTTTAATGTTCCCAAAATTATTTCAGATAAAACTCTGACATTATGACATATTAAAAGGTCCCATTTTCTAGGTTCTAGAGAAATAACTGCAAAAAATAAACCACACATTTTGTGTCTCAATGGGGAAATTGACTAACTGATCCATTTGATACTCATCAGTTTATTATATTCGAACATTATTAGATACAGGTTTTCTTAATTCTTGAGAAAATGTATGTCAGTCAATCAGGGAAGGCTGGCTCTAAGGGTAATTATGAAACAAAGATGTAACAAACTACTTTAACTTGCATGCAACCAAAGAATTGAAACATAGTTGTTGGTTAGGAAAATATATAATTTCATTCTGTAATCATCTCCAGTATAAATGGAAGAAAACATAGTATATAGATACTTCATACAGACCAAAACACCATACAAAAAATTGCATGACAGGAATATATACAGAAGATTTTCCTGAGCTCTCACCAAACAGTTTTTGCATCATCATCACTTTATGAAGGTCTCCAACAACTATACAAAGAAAAAGAATTATTTCTAGCTCTATCAAGCCTTTGCCTTCTTAAATCTATTTATTAAAGATTCTATAGACTTTTGGATTCTAGTTCCTTCTATTTGCATTGCCGCTTGAGATACCTGATGCAAATGTTGAATCCCACGACCCAAACTGGCAATTGAGGGGGCTGCAGGGGCAGATTCAACAGCACACTCAATTCCATCTGCATACAATAGCAAGCCAGTGCAAGTTCCAACACTACATGCAAATGTAGCCCAAGGTAAGAACCCAACAGGTTGCACCTTTCGCTTCCTCATTATCTCATAGAATGCTGTTCTCATAGCTGAGATACTGGTTTTTTCAGCAGAGGCTATAACACTATGTGCAACAGCTCGAATCTTCTTAGCAGACAAAGTTGCCTTGAGGACACTAGATGTTTTGGCTCCAGAACTTGCAATCCCAGGAGCCACAACTTTTGATTGCCCAAGGGCAAATGCCAGTGCTTTCTCTGTTTGGCTAAGAAGGAGTTTGAGTGAAGTTGGAACTTTGAGAGTTACGACCTTCATCAGAGTTGATGCAGGTACTGCTTTGGTCAGAGAGGAAGCCCCCAAAACTGCTGTTGCTCCAGCTCCCACTGCCACCATAGGTTTCTCTGTGAATGATCGCTTCCTGTTGGTTTGATTTGAGATAACCCCTTCAACTTCACAATTTGTTATTAGCTGTCCAACCAACTCTTTGACTTCAGGAGGAAGGGGGGTATTCCAATGTTTCCTAAGACCTGCTAAGCCACTAGCATCGACTACTGCAACTATGGTCTTAAACTTATCAGTCTGACTACGAAGGGCATGTGCGAAGAGCACATGAGACTTGTCTTCAACTGGAAGCTCTGAGAACTCAGTGTTGGCCGTTCTGGAAATATCTTTGCCGTTAATTGGCCGTAGACCACTGTTATTTAGAGCCATTCTTAGCCCCTCAACTGCAATACGGAACCTGTAGACCTCAGAGACAATTCTTGTATCAAGAAGCTCACCTCTGTTTATATCCAATAGCATCTTTTGCACATGTGCTAGCGCTTTCCCAATTGATGGAAGATCAACAAATATATTGTGTAAGTCCTCAAGTAATGGATAGAGTGATTTGGCAAAAGCTGGCGCCTCATAATTACCACTAGGCCGAATTTCCATTGAACCCCCTTCTAAAACTGAACTAGATTGACCAAGCAATTGTGGATCCATATAGAGAGAAAAGGCTTTTACTAGCTGCGGCCGAGCATCATTACTAAGATGAAACCTCTTCAAAGTCATAGGGGCCACAGAAGCACCATTCTGAGGAACCAAACTAGTAACGAAACCTTGGAAGTGGTTTGCTGCATCAACTTCACCGGAAGGGCTACCCCAAGAACACTTCCCTAATGGCGATTCAAGCACAAGAAACGAGGATCCTACCTTATCAGCCGCTTTCCTCGCCGACACCAAGTGCCCGTGAAAACTAGTCCCAAAAATCTCACGCAGCACAAAATTGCCTGCTACAGACTCATAATTCTCCTTTCCAATCTTATCAATAAAACACCTTTTGATTACCCCAAAAGAAGAAGTGGGTAGTGGGGCAGCAACACCATCTTCCAGTCCAATCTCTTCAGACAGAATTTCAGTCGCCGTAGAAAGACCCGCCTGAACCACCACAGCGTCCGGTCTAATCTCTTTGATAAGACACTCAGCATCAAAAGCTGATCGCTCAGACAAATTCAAAGTGGAAAGTATGTAAATTGCGGATTGCGTTTCTGGATCACGAACTGCAAAAACAAATTGTTTAGTGTGATCGGGAATCGAAAGTTTGCTCACCAATTGCCTGGAAGCCCGCAGGTCATCGTGTTTGAATATCGAGAATGGCCATAAATTTTGCAGATTCCAAAAAAATGCCACCGCCATTTTTCACTTCGCGTTGCAGGTGGGGGCAGTTCCCCGAGTTCGGGAAGACGATGAAGAAATAATTAGTCAAAATCAACTTGAAGAAGATGAAGAAGAAGAATCAGTTTCTCATACCCATTTGAAGCTTTGATATGGAAACGTTCAGTGAATATTGAATCGAAGACCAGGGAGATCGTGAGCGGAGGCGAAAAGTCTCGACCTTCGCGGGCTAATTTGTGTATAATTTTTTTGTTAAAAAACAAGGTTTATCCAATCCAACAACTTTGGAGTTGTTTGGTAAATTATTTTTAGAATAATTTTTTATTTTTAAAAATAAAAAAATTTGTTTAATAATATATTTTTAATAAAATATTTTGTAAAATAAAAAAATAAAATTTTATTTTCAGAAACAAATAAATTAAAATATATTTTAAATATTTTGTAACTCTTGTTACATAGAATTAAAAATAATTATAATAAATAATTATTTTTTAAAATAATGATTCAAATGGATTTTTTAATTTTTTTATTCTCAAAACTTATTTTAAAAAATATCTATTTTAAAAATAATAAAATAAAAACATTATTAAATAGGCCCTTTGTTTTTTTCTTTTGAAAAATTCCAAGAAGGTTTGAAATGCATTGTTCTTAAAAAAATGTCTTAAAAATTAGAGTTATTAATTAGGACAAGAAATAATTTATGGTTTGATGGTCTGATTAAATAAATTATTTTTTAATATATATATATAAAGTATAAATATTTATAATATTTTACAATGGAGTTAATAAATACATTGTAAAATGATATTTAAAATAAATATAAAAAATACAAAAATTAGTTGAAATATTTTATATATGTTAACAAATCTATATGAAATAAATTAGATAAAGTCTAATAAATATCATAAATTTTTATAACAGGATGTCAAAACTTTAATTTACACAAAAAAATCAAAATTAGTTTTTGACAAATTCAACATCAAACTAATTGGTTTTTACAATTTTTGAATAATTAAGCCAAATTTTTACCAATTTTTTTCCCTATCCAATTCTCAAAGTCAACTGAACTAATGAATCAATGGTCACAGCAAATTTGGCTCAATTTTTTAAATTATGGGAAAAATGGAAAAAGAAAAAAAAACTTATATGCATTTATTTATATTCTTGCTATCAAGGTCTCTAATTAAAACATGATAAATATATAAGTCTTTAATAATAACATAACAAATGTATGTTGCGGACAATTTTATGATTCTTTAATTAAACTATACACTTAAAAGAAGTCCTAATAAAAAAAGTTTATATTAGGGATGGAGTGTAACGGAAATAGTGAAAATGCAACGGGCTTCTGTGCTGATGAAGAAGATCAATTGATAAGGAGCAGTAAAAAGGCTAAGCTAATTTACTTATAGACTCTTTCATGAAAGTTTTAATGGAACATGTTTTGCAAAAAACAAATTGCTAGTTTCTTACAATGACCTTTTGGTGGGTATTAATCCAAGAGGTGGATAAAAAGGAAGTGATGAAGACAAGTCTAAGTGAAATGAGGAGGATTTCTTTGATGATGATGCAACCTCAAAAGAATCCGAGGACCTTGATCTTCATTGTCCGTATGTGCCTATATCTAAAAAGGATAGGATTAGCCTTTGCTTGTCATGGAAAAGAGCTTCGCTTGTGAAAATTTAGGGAAAGAAGGTGGGTTATAGATTTTTGCTTTATAGATTGCAGAAGATATGGAACCTAATGGGTGTCTTCAAAATAATTAATCTCGAAGGGAGTTATTTTCTAATGAGATTCTCTATGTCTTGGGATTATTCATGTGCCTTTCATCAGGGGCCTTGGATGATAACATGTCACTACCTCCTCATGTAACATTGTAAACTAAAGTTCTATCCATCTGAGGGCTTGTTCAAGAAATAGGTAGTATGGATTAAGATCCCTGAACTTCCAATTGAATATTATGATAAACACTTATTATGGAGGATTAAGAGCATATTAGGTAAAACACTAAAAGTGGATGCTCATACATTAAAAGAATATTTAGATAACAGGGTGGATTAGAGACTACTAAGAAAGGATAATATGCTCGGCTCTATATCAAAATAAACTTGAAAAAGACACTAATTTTCAAAGTTTATATCAGAAAATGAACCTATCATGTGGAATATAAAGGTCCAAACCTTATTTACTTTAAGTATGGATGTTACAAACATTACAAAGACCAATGCAAGCCTGTGAATGACTTAGGTGACCATGGAGTTCAAATAGGAGGTGGTACTCCAGTAAATGGCAATGATGGCAAAGGAAAAGAAAGCTTGGGTGACATGAACACTAATTCTGGGCCTTGCATGATTACCTAGTGAAATAATAGGAGACAAACCAATAAAAAAAAAAGGAATCTTGAATAGAGGGAAGGAAGATCCAATCACAAAAACCAAGCAACCATGTCACAAGATGGATAAGGCAAAGTGTCAAGAAGTGGGATCACGATTTGATGTTTTCATTGAAAAAGAAAAGGAAGACCAAGCCATGGAAAATATTTAGGAGGTGAATATACCGTTAAGCTTGAACCAACTAATTTGACAGGAGATATGCACGTGGAAGCATAGGAACACCATTTTAATGAAGTGGGATCGGTTCTAACCCAAGATAACATGGGTGAAGAAAATACTAAGCTATAATTGGCCTACAAACCAAAGAAGGCTTGGTCCAATAAGGGCAATCTCTAAACCTAAATCCTAAGATAATAGGAAGATGACTATTAAAAGGTCATCATACTATATTAGGCCTATGAACAAAAGCCAGAAGACCAAAATAGTTAGGGTTCATGTTAGGCCATTAAAACTCATTGCTAACCTAAACCCCAAGTCTAAGTAATCCTATAAGAAAGGAATATGTCTATCTATGCACAGTGAACAAGCTAATGAGAAAAATGATGTACAAGGTCTTAAAGCCTTCAAGGAAAATCAAACCAAAGAAAAACCATTAGATGAAAAAGAGGTATTGCATCTTATGAAGATTATGGAACTAATCTCAATGAAACAAAAGAGATCTTCTTAAAGCTCTTGGAGCAACAAGGATATCCCAAGGCCTCTCCTAAGGCATTCTTCTATCATTCATGATTTAATCATGAATATCTTAGCTTGGGATACTTGAAGGCCAAGAAGAAGTTCCTTCTTACTCTTGACAAAGTATTATTTTGTTGATCCTTATTAAACCCTGAATTAGTGGAATGAAAGCTGATACAGTTATTTAAAAGATTAGGTTTAATGGAGGTTATAGAGTTGAAGCTGTAGGCTTCTTTGAGGGAATCTAGGTTCTTTAGGATTCTTCTTGTTGGAAAGTTGATATTATCAAGGCCCATTGTCAAGTTATCCACACAAAAATAAGGATGAACAATCGTGTGTCTTTCTTCATGTCTATGATGTATGGAAGCCCAAACTTAAGCAAAAGACAAGATCTTTAAAAACTACTGTCTAGCATCGCCATTATGATGAAAACAACCCTTAGATCTGCTTAAAGGATTCTAATGCCTTGACTTCAATAGACAAGAAAGTTAGAAAACTCATACTGGCCCACAATATGTAAACCTTCAAACATTGTATGCTATCTTGTAATTTAATTACTATGGGGTGTTGTGGCCCTAAATTTACATGTTAGAATGGTAGAGAACAAAAGCACCTTGATCATTGCTTAGGAAACATTTCTTAAATGCAAAAGAATGGGGAAACCTCCATACATCATTTTAGTTTTTTTAAAAGTTATCACCTTACAAATGGAGGGTAGAAGAAGCTTTAACCACAAAAGAAATCGTAGCTTCAAGTTTATAGCTTATGGTTGAGCTGTGAGAGCTTTCCTTCAATGGTCAAAAATGATTGGAATGATTTTGGTAAATGGGTTTTATCTTTAAAAAAATTTACAACAAGGGCAGTTGAATGGAAAGAGAAGATGTTCGAAAATATCCTGAAGAGGAATAAAAGATTCTTAGTAGAATGGAAGAAATTGACAAGAAGCTAGCACCTAGAGATGACCACCATCTCAAAACCATTCAACAATCACTATATAAGGAACTAGAAGACATCATTCTCCAAGAAGAGTTAACATGGTTCCAAAGATTTAAGTGTAGTTGGTTTCAATATGAAGATTATAATACAAAATGTTTCCATGTATCCACTATTATTAGTAAAAAAAGAATCATATTTATGGTCTTAAAGATGAAGTGGTTAATTTTGTCATAGAGAAAGAATACAGAAGGAATATAGTAGTAGACTTAATAGAAAAAAAAAAACCTTTTTCATTGTGGAAAGAACCCAAGATGTATGTGATTTCCCTATAAAAGATTTTTTTCCCAACTTAGAAAAGGAAGCCTTAGTAGTGATTAAAGCCCTTTTTAGCAATGATGAAACTAAGCATGTTTTGCTCAGTATCAAGCCTTTTAAAGCACTAGAGCTAGGTGGGCTGGACTTGGTCTTCTTCCAAAGCTAATGGGAAACCATTGGAGACTCTGTGTGTACCTTTTATGAAAGTTGCTATACTAATCCTACCTTGATTAAAGAAGTAAATGAGATATCTTTAATGCTAATCCCAAAGGTGGACAATCTAAAAAACCTTAAGCAATTTCACCCTATTGCATTATGTAATGTTATATATAAAATAATTCCAAAGATAATTGCATGTAGACTAAAAGGCTATATGGATCATTTCATTGTGCCTAACCAATACAGTTTTGTTTTGAGATGTACAACTTAGATAACATTATCATTCCTCAAGAAGTGATTTTCATTCGATGCAATACAAGAAAGGGAAAAAGGGATAGGTTGTCATAAAAGTAGACTTTAAAAAAGCTTATGATAGAGTCAACTAATGCTTCCTTTAGGATACACTTTGTGAGATTGGCCTTTCTTCTTCTTCTTCTTCTTCTTCTTCTTTTTCTGTCAACTTACTAATGGCTTGCATAACTTCTTGCAAAATGAAGATTCTTTGGAACAAAGACAGTACAAAGAAATTCTAGATGCCTAGAGGTATATGCCAAGTAGATTACTTCTCACCTTATCTCTTTGTTTTTTGTATGGAAAGGCTGTGGCATATAATTAAAGTTACAATCCTGAAATGGACCACCTTTATCACATCTCTTTCTTGTTAACAATTTGATCCTTTTTCGAGAAGCAAATGTTACCTAAATGGAGGTCATTCTAAAATGCTTGGATCTTTTCTCTATAAGCTCCGAAGAGAAAGTTAGTAAAGAGAAAACTCTACTTTTTTGCTCTACCAATGTCAATCATAATGTGGCATACCAACTGAGCGATATCTTAGGTTTTCCCGCAGTGAATAACTTCAAGAAACACCGAGGTGTGTCCCTCCACCATAACAGGGTTTCTAAGTCTTCCTTCTCCTTTCTTATTGATAAAATGCACTTCAAAGTCAATTTCTAGAAAGCAAATAGATTATCCTTCGCTAGACAGATCACTTTATCTCATGTAATGTCAAATGCAATGCCCTTATACTAAATGCAAACAATCTTTTACCTGCAAACACCTATAAAAAAATGGAAAGGATTTATCATAACTTTTTGTGGGGATCTATAGATGAGAAAAGAGTTCTCCACCTTATGGTTTGTACTATTTGCACCCAAAAAGCATCTAGTGGACTAAGATTGAGGAACTTCAAATCACTAAATATGGCCATGATCGTGAAAATTAATGAGGGCCTTATAAAGAAGATGGATAATCTTTGGGTAAAAGTCTTACATTCAAAATATAGTTATGGTCAGGACCTTATTCCCATTGTTAGATAACATAACACAACTTCGAACATATGGAAATGTACTTGCATTATGTGGGAGTATATTCAATCTAACTTAGGGTGGGACATTTGTAACAGGGAAGCAACCAAGTTTTGGTGTGGTAAATGGATCCCTAGAGAGCATGAATTGATTCACTTTGCTAGTCAAGATTTGGATGAAGAAATGTTAAGCAAGAGCATGAAGGCTTATGCCACTGAACATGACTGCCACTAGAGCAAAATCAGAAGCATTCTGTCTCTAACCATATGCTTAAAGACTGTAGCCATACCCTACCCAAAGAGAAGCATTGATGATGATAGAATAATATGGCTTCCTTTAAAAGATTAAACCTTCTTTGTGAAGTTTGGCAAATCCCTAATAAGATAGAGGGTTATTTGGAAGCTTCCTTGCCATAACGAGTTCAATCTTTTATCTAGTTAGTGGGACATAACAAAATCATGACAAATCATCACAAAGTCGTTTGCAAACACATGAATAATGACATTTATATTGGAAATATTAATTTATTATATATTAGCATTAATTAATTGTTAAACTAATCAATAGATTATATTATATTCATATTATAATAATTAATTTAGTGACAACCACTATATAAATGGATTGGTTCTCTTGACAAATTTATAGATAGCCTATAATAAGTAAGCTACTTATAAGCCCATTTAAAGAATAGAAATCTAACTCACAACTCACCTAAACTACTTACCTTTGTCACACCCACAATGTTAAAGCACGACACTAAAGAGATTTTAAAAGATTTTTTATTTTCAAAAATAAAAAGTAAATAAAGTAAAGTCATCACCAAAATTTTTATTTTTTAAAAGATAAAATTTTGAAAAAACCTTTTTGAAAAAATGGTTTACAAATCAAAAATAAATTCAAAATTTGATTGTATGTGAGGAATGTGTTAGGTACCTAACAACACCTATTTCTAAAAATAGTTATCCTAAATTAATTATGTAAAATTAACATAGCCTTAATCCAATTTTTATTATCCTAATAATCACATGCAAATAATAGTGAAAAGAAAAGCAATTAAAAAAAGGGAATAAAAAGAAAGAAAATATTTATGTATAATGGCGAATTTAATGTAGGATGAAAGTGTAAGGTCTATGTACCCTATAGAAGGAATCAAAGTCCACATAATTCAATCAGGTAAAAAATTATATTAGTTTTTTTTCCTTTTTTTTTTAAATAAGATTTTTTTAATTTTACAGATTTTTTTAATTTTAATTTTCTCTTTTTTCTTTGAAAAGAGAAAGAGTAAGAACTATTTTTGTTTATCACAAATAAAATAGCTTTGAAATTAGTTAATGTGTTTTAATTTATAAAAAACAAAGTTATTTTTACTTCTTTACCATTTTCTCTTTTTTTTTTTCATTTTTTCATGATTTTTCATTCTTTGATTTTTTTTCTTTTTTATGATTTTTTTATTTTCTTGTTTTTATTAATATTTCTTGATTTTAATTTTGATTTTTTGATTTTTATTTTTTTAATTGATGTTTAATTAATTTTTTTATATTCTTTGTGAATCATTTTTTTCCTTTTTTATATTTTTTGTTTTGATTATTTTTTGTCTTAATTAATTTTTTTATTTTCATTTTTTACTTTTATTTTTATTTTTTTTTACTTTTTTAATTTCTTATTTTTGATTAATTTTTAATTGATTTTCTACAATTTTTTTGATTGATTTTTTTATGATTAATTTTTATTTTTTTCCTTTATATATAAATATTTTAGCATTCTTATGATTTTTTAATGATTTTTATTTTTTTTATTTTTTGTAATCTTTCTTTTTAAAATTTTTTTGGTGTTGATTTTGTTGATTAATTGATTGATTTTTTTAACCTAAATTTTGAACTTTGAATGTTTTTATTCTTTACATCATGTTAAAAGAAACACATTTGATTCTTAAAAAAAAAAACTCTTCTTTTCTTCTTTTTTTTTATGGTCCTAAACCTTTTTATTTAAAAAATACATTTTAGTTTTTCTAACAACTCTGTATATTTTTTAAAAATTTTTATTTATTTTTCTTTTTTTGTTTGAATATTTTTTTAAAACAAAATTTATGTGTTATGGGTCATTGGAACCCAAAACTTATTACAATATAAGTATAAGATCCAATAGGTATCAAAGAGACTTATTGTCACACATGATTTTTATAGTCATTCTTATACACCTGAGAAGGCAAAAAATCCCACATGGCTACCCTAAAAAGAATAGAAGCAAAAATAAAAATGAAAATAAAATAATAAAATAAAATAGGACTAACATTTAAAAGCACAGGTAATTTGTGACAGTGTATGCTTTTGTAGTCAATCAAAGATCAAAATAATTTTAAATACACCTTTCATTACCAAAAAAATAAAACATAAGGAACCATAGAAGTGATTATCTCTAATTGTCTACCTTGCCTTTTTAGGCTCTAATCTGCCTACTTCAATCATCTTTCCAAAATATGAGAAAATAAGGAGTCTCTTGCCCAAAAATATTTCCTAGACCTTCTCCAAGCGTTTCCCTCTTCGGTTTCTCTCTTTTCTCATAGCCTTTAGGTGAATCCTTTTCCCTTTTCCTCTGCTGCAACTTTGCTGAATCCCTTGGTCTCTACTCTCTAAAATTTCTATTCTTGGCACACTACTTCATCGACAAGATTCCTCTCTCACTGTTATCCCATTTGGGTTACCACAGAAAGCATTCAGCTGAAAACAAACTCTGCTCTCTTGCCCCCCATTCTCTCAACTCATGCTTGAATAATCTCCACCCTTTTTCTCACTCTCGGTCTCTCCCTCGCTAAATAATTTCAAGGCCCCTCTCGATTTCTTTTACTTTCTCTCCGTCTCGATCTTTCTCTATTCTCTGGTTTAATTTTCAATCCCCCACTTTTTCACAGTCCCCCTTTCACGTTCTTGGTCTCCTATCTTAAATCCCGAAAGCCTCTCTCTTAAATCTCTCCTCTAATGCTCTCCTCCCCCTCTGATGCGCTCTTTCTCTTCCTCATCCTCAATCCCTGTCTTCATCCTTTTCTTCCATTTTCATGTTACCACTCCTCTCCTTCTAATGGTGAAAGGGACATGAAGGGAGATCAACTTCTTGAGACTGTCGCTACAACTTGCTCCATTGGCATTCTGCTTTGTTTTGTGCATCTTACCTTCTCGTTCTTATGTTCTACTCTGTTTGTCTTCATTCTTGCTCCTTACTGATGGCAAAGACCAAATGGACGAAAAGGTTTAGGGTCAATGTAATGTTCAGTATGTCGTAAAAACATCGTAATGAGTTAGCTTAAAAAGCAAGTCCCCTGAGATGAGTGATTTATGTAATACCAACATACCATAATTCATATTTAGGTTGTAATCCATGAACCATAGGATTACTCAAGAAAAAGACATGAAAATATTTCATTTTCTTGCGTTACGTAACAAATAAATTTTTTGTTCGGCATTCCATGGACCAAGGGAACTCATTAAACTCATTCTCATATTTAATTATACTAATACAATTCAAAACCATCCAAGGAAGTGGCTTGGAACTCATACAAGTGGGTGAAACACACCAATTTCCACGAATCGAAATCTAACAAACTTTACCATTCTAGAAAGCTTTAGATGTCTACCTCATGGGAAAAATAATTTCAGCTCATGAATCATTAAAGGGAGAACGTTTGACATCCGAAAAGCCACTGAGGTCGCTGCTGCTTGGGCTACTGGTTCATATTACTGATATAAGCTTTCAAAATTCATAACTAATTCTATAAAAATTAAAATCAAACACATTCAATCCTTATGGAAAGCTAAAGATGTTAAATTTATGCTAAAAATAATTATATAAAGAAACAAATCCTTTTAGCCATTGGAAATCTATGGAACAATGACTGAACTGAGGGGACGTTATTGTTACTGACAGTAGATTTCAAAAATGTATAACTCTCTGCTCAGACTCCAAATGGAACGATCTCTGTGGCCATATAAATCTTATGACCTCTAATTTATGCTTGTAAAATTTTATAAGTATTGGACATCATTTGCATATCGGATGACATAGAACACAAACCTGCCAGTGTGAACAGTGCACATACCAGAACCAATAGAAAATTCTAACTTTGGAAATTTATCAAATATTCTATAAACCTCCAAAAATTATATTCTTTAGCTTTCCAAAAAGCTCTCAACAAGCTCTAATTACACGCCAAATCTCATATCAAGAAAAGCTTATTTGGACAAAAAGTGACATCGAGTTCTAAATTGGTAAAATTTGACTCCATATGGGATACCAAAATGTCCAAATGACTTTTTTTGGGGTTTGGTACCTTTTGGGCAAGTCTAAAAGTATAATTAAAACTTGTGTCAGCTGTCCAAATGGTCCCAACCTTCATGCCTCTCATTTTGGCCATCTCACCCACACTTATGCACATTTTCATAACATCATTCAAGAGACTACATTGACATAACAAGTTCATTTTATATTCTAGTATTTACATGCTATAATTTCTCACTTATACATGATACATCAATACATTTATACATATTCATGACTTCATAAAACATGTACAACTGTGGATTTACAATATATGACATTCTTTTGGCCTTAAAGTAACAAAATTCTCACATTTTAATGTCATTCCTTCATCTCTCATGTGGTTGGCTCCCATTGCCTTGTTCCTTGGTCCACTTAGCATATTAGATTATTGGAGAGGAGGGAATGAGATTCAAAGAATCCTAATAGCTCATCTCCCATTCACTCATGTATAAAGAGAGTAATACAAGTCTTGAGGATGCATGTATGGCATATTAATATAGAAAATGGTGTAAGATACATTCTTGCCAAATGGATGGATTAGCCTCACCTCCTTTCTTTGAGGTTCTTGGACTTGCTTCACCCTTTTTTCTCAAAGGCCTTGAACCAAACCTTACTCTTGAGACACTTTCTCTTGGTCTCAAACACTTATAAGGTTTCTTGGCTCATCCTCACCGAAGGTAGGAGGTTCTTGGCCTCTCTACATTTAATCAAACCAATGCAAACATTCTAGCATTATTTGAATACATAATGCAATACTATGATTCCATAGAACATAGGCATCATACCAAAACATAATTCATAGCTTAAAATACATGTACACATATTCAAAGACAATGTAAACATTCATTCATACATGGGAGAAAAGAGAGAGAGCTACCTTTGCCATATAAGCATACTTTTTCTTTAAATTTCCCTTCCTTCTTCTTGGCCTAACCAAAAGCTTAGGGAGCATTGACTTCTTTTAGCCTAAATACACCAAAAGAAACATGAATTACTCATGGGAACAAGCCTTGGCATTATACACACTTTATATGATGCTACTTTGGTCTATGATCTAATTATTCTTCTATAAGGCACTTAATAAAACAACTATAAGAATTCATGATCTTAACTCCCTTCTCTCCTTCAATCTATGATTCTTGACTCTATTTAAACTCCTTAGAGTCATCACACAATTATTTTAAGGAGCCTAACTAGGAGTTACTTAATTATGCTACATTATAGAGCCTACACTTCCATCTCACCATCTATAACTTTTAAAATTTTTCTAAGGCTTCCTCTCATCCTCTTCCATCATACATGACCCAAAAATAAGTTTGGAACAAAATAAAACTTCCCCTTGGTACTCTGTCTAGCCTAGGTTGAAACCATGCTCCATATGAGTACCAAGTGGGTTTGCTTCCTTTTCTTGATAGAAGATGTATATAAAAAGCTTCTTACGGACCCTAAGAACTCATATAAGTTCTTAGACAATTGAAAATGCTACTAAGAGGCTTCACACAAATCATAATGCAACATACTTCCTAATATCCATATCTTACATTCTAATGCATTTCAATTAATTTCACTTGCCTAATCTTGTTCCTCTCCCATCCAAACCTCTAGTTTACTCATGTTTTAGTCTCAATTGACTCTCCTTCAATAATTCCCTAGAATGGTCGAATAAATGGGGAGAAGAAAAACAAAGGAAGAGCATGTATTTCAAATGGTAACTTACCTTGTTGGATTCCTTGTTCCATGGAGAAAATTATGCCATCAAAAGTTTCCTCAAAATCCTCCCTTCTTCCAAGAAACCAGCCATGAATTTGCCTATTTTTTGAAACTAAAACCACCAATGGAAAGGGCTTGAGGAGAGGAAGAATACTGGTAAAAATAAGACCATGAAATTTGGTGGATTTCCATACCCTTTTTGCCTTATTTTCTCTTATCTCTTCTCCTTATTTGGATGCCATACCAGACCTGTTAGAGCTGCTGGAAGTCGGTGGCAAAATGAGGAAGAAGGGGCGTGTTTAAAAAGAAGAAAAGGAATTTTTGTAACATTTCACCTCATTTATGTTTTTGCCATTGTACTTTGACCAAGCCGTTTGAACTCGTTTTAGATCCTTTCTTTGAAACATCTTTTCCATTATAAAATTTAGGTTCTCTAATTTATAAAATGCCTTTGGAATCACTCAATTTGAATTTAAAACCATTCCGAATCATTCAGTCAAAGTTTTGATCAACCAACGGCTGAAATAGCTCATTGGAAGGGTTTCAACTGTCTTGAGGGTTCTCATGGTTTTCAAAACCTCTAAGAACCCCAAAAAACTTAAATTTTCTATTTAAAAAGTTCTTTTGTGAGTTTTTCAAAAATTACTCGTATTTACAAAAATACCACTATCCTTTCAGTAAATTTTTTTGAATTACTCCGGCCTTAGTTTCTGGGTAACTCAAGGCTCAAATCCTCATTTTTTTATTATTTATAATTTTATTCTAATTTTAGTTAGCCCCAATTCCTTCTATTTCGAGGACTTTCTTTTGTATTTGACATATTTCTAACGTTTATAGAGAAACCGAACATCGCGTTTCTCACGTTTGCGGAGGGACTGAATGTTACAATTTAAGGTTAAATAAAATTTGGATAAAATTTTAAATAATAAAAAATGAGGATTTGAGCCTTGAGTTTTCTAGAAACTAGAGTTGGAGTAATTCAAAAAAAAATTACCGAAGAGCTAGTGACATTTTTGTAAATATAGACATTTTTGGAAAACTCACAAGAAGGCTTTTTAAAAGGAAAATTTGAGCTTTTTAGGCTTCTTAGAGACCCTAAAAACTATAGAAAGTCTCAGAATAGTTAAAACCCCTCCTATGTATGTTTTTCAATGGCAATGAACCTGAACTTTGACTGATTCATTCGGGAATGATTTAGCTCCAAACTGAGTGATTCTAAAGGCATTTTATGCAATTAGAAATCTAAATTTTATGATGAAAAAGATAGTTTTCAAAAAGAAGTTAAAATGAAGCTAAAACAAAATTGCCACGTACGTGGGATATAAACATCATTTTTTAGAACAATTTATTCATGAATCTTCCTTTAAGAAAGGCGTCCTACTCTCTTACTCTCTTAACCGACTTGGTATTTTGTCCAAAATAGAGGAGAGGGCTGGAGAAAGTGGTGCATCAAGAGAGCTCAAAAGGAGGAACAGAAAGCTAAAGAAAGGTGAGAATTTCTAAGGAATTTCATGCTTCTTCTTCAAACCTTATTCTTCTTCTCTTAAGCTCTCTTCCCATGGTTTTGGGGAGTAATATGGTTCTATTTTGGCCTTGAATCAGAGGAGAAAGATTAGAAATTCAAGGAGAAGAATAAAGCAAAGGAAGAACCTCTTGAAATAAACTTGAATCCAAGGTAATTTCTTACTTTTTGTTGTTTCTTCCTTCTTGCTCTTCCTTATGTGTGTAACGCCTCAAAATAGAACCATCTAGGGGAGGAAATTTCTGACCTAGAACTAATAAGAAACCATGAAATTAGAGTGTGGGAACTTGGAATATGCCAAGAAATTACAAGAAAAACCAATAGAATTCAAGTTAGAAAAGTGTGGAACTCTTGAATATTTTGTGAAAATTGTCTTGATTGCTAAATTTCTTTGTATGTGTGAGTGTTTAATTGAGCTTTTAAGACCTCTAGGAAGCTTCCCAAGTGTCTCTCATATCAAGAAAAAATCAAGAACTCCATGGGTTCAAATGGTGTGCATGGTTTGGCCAAGCATAGATGAATAGGTTAAGGAGTGTTTTAAATTGTTCTAGCCTTGGTTTGGAACTTTATATGATAGTAAAAGGTAGGAGGAACCCTTGAAAAAAATTTAGGGACCATGGTTTGGGAAATGAGATAATGGTTCCCATAATAGAGCCTTATAAAGCAACGTGTATTTAAACTTGTATAAGTGAATGTATGATGGCCCCAAGGACTTTAGATGAGGTCAAGAGGCCTAGAAATAAGAAAAGAATGAAGCTAAAATTTTAAATTGTGAGGGTTGCTTCAATAGGCTATTTATGGAACCATTATGTGATGTAGGGAACTAAGTATGTTCTTAAGAATAATTTAATGTCTTGGCTTGCTTCAAGAATATAATTGAGTACTATTCATGATGTTTAGGCCAAGAAAACCAATGCCCACCTAAGTGTGCTTGTGGGACCAAAAAAGAGAAGGAGAAAGACCAAGTAAAACTTGAATAATACCAAGGTAGCTCTCCACCTCATTCTCTTTGCATTCTTGATTATGTATATGTCATTGTGTACTTGTGTGTGCTTTTGTGTCTTATGAACATGTCACTTGATGTAATGATATTGCATTGATACCAATATGCTTCCTTGAATGTTATTGGTTATGGAAATTGCTCATAAGGGTGAGGTGATGGCAAAAGTCTCTTGATGTAGGTGAAGAGATGCCAAAAGTCTCTAGGCATAGGTGAGACAAGACCAAAAGGCTCATGGATGGGTGAGGCCAAGTTAAAAGTCCCTAGGCCAAGAGTGAGGCAAATCTAAAAGACCTAGAATGGGGTGAGGCTAAACTAAAACTCCCTAGAGCTCATTCTTGACCTTGTTGTGACCTTGTAGCACGGAAATGTAAATTGAAATGCTTTGTGAAATTGTTAGCTTGCATACTTGTGCCTTTTGACATGTTACATGCTTGAATGTGTGGTTGAATGGGTATATGAGCTATTGAGATTCTATGAATTTCATTCCCTTCCCTCTCCTATCTCATATGGCTTAGGTGAAACTCAAGAGCCAAGGGATGGAGGCAATGAAGCATGAATGGCACTGTTTTGACAATGATGTAGTTTATGTAATCTTAAAGTGTATAGGAATATCAAAATACTCATGTACATATTATTATTGAGTTATAGACCAATGAGCAAATGTAATATCATGTATGAATGATGTATGAATCACATTTGGCATAAAATCAATGAAAATGTGAGATTTAGTTACTTGATGGCATGTATGTATTAGTGTATTCTTGGGTGTGGGATGACCAAAATGAGGTGCATGGTATTTTGGATCACTTGGGTTGCTCATATATGCTGTGATTGCACTTTCAAACTTACTCAACTGGTGCCAATACACAAGGAAGGTCATTTGGATGAAGGTGGTGCCTTATAAGATGCAAAATTGGTCATAATGGTGAGTTATGGCACAATCTACCCAAATGAGTTCTTCTTGATCTGAAACTTGGCATATATATATATTTTATTAAGACCTTTTTGGAAAGCTAAAGTTTGGAATATTTGAAACTCTATAGAACCTTTGGCGAATTTTTGAAGTTGGCAAATTTTTTGATTTTGGCACTGGTACTGTTTATATGGTTCGAAAATATATATCTATCATTTATAAGGCAAATGATGTGAAATCTTATAATAAGAAATTAGACCTTCCCAGTGACCTATGCCAACT